>JAAGKR010000421.1:0-150883 GCA_011419295.1 Clarias macrocephalus
GGACTCCTTTTAATTTTAACACATCTCCTGTTACACTGAACTTCCAGTACACATTATTAAGTTGATCAATCCCTGCTATCCGTTATCACCCAGATGAGGATGGGTTCCCTGTTGAGTCTGGTTCCTCTCAAGGTTTCTTCCTATTACCATCCCAGGGAGTTTTTCCTTGCCACCGTCGCCCTCGGCTTGCTCATCAGGGACAATCTTATCATTTTGATTCATACACATTGCATACAGACTTACTTCTTTTTATTGTGTAAAGCTGCTTTGCGACAATGTCAATTGTTAAAAGCGCTATATAAATAAAATTGACTTGACTTGACTTGAGTGCGTAGCATGTTGCTAGCATGACTCCAAAGTTTTGCCACAGCAAATGCCACTCACATTTTCTTCAGAATCTCTCTAGTTATTATTATTATTATTATTATTATTATTATTATTATTATTATTATTATTATTATTATTATTATCAAGGATGACATCAAATTAAGAGGACACAATAATTGATTTTTCAGGCTAGTAACCTGTAAAATCAGTTACTATTATAATAATAATTATACAAGTTTGGTCGAGGGAAGTTCACTTCATCGACATTCCCAGCAAACGGGGCAGGAAGTAGGGAGCACCCTGGGAAGTACACTTTGGAATGGAATGCAGCCACAGGAGGAAAAGAGGAGAGTCTTCAGTACTTGGGTTAATCTCTTCTCACCCCCGCCCCTCCCAAAAAAAGTTAAAATAAATTAACTCCTAACTAAGTACCATCAGTGTTTGACTAATGGTACTCAGTTAGTAACCTAGTAACTCGGTTTAAGGATCTATCCAGTGACGGAAACTTAAGCACTTTTCCGCGTCTGCTAAATGTGAATAAATGTGAAAAGGCACAGAATACAAGTTGATAAATCAACTTTTAGATGATATTTTAATTTATTAAGATGCACATGTATGCATGTATTACTGATTATAATGATTGACCTCAAGGTGGCACTGTAGTACTATACAAAACACACCAGGCCTACGAACATGGACGCATATGGAACACAATGCCCAAGAACAACACTCCACAATCACAGTCACCTGAGGTTGAATCATGCACACACCTGATCTCCATCACACCCACACCATTTATATACAAACCCGTTGCAAAGTAATGCTCAGTGTGTTTATAACTGAGTTACCAAGTCTTGTGCTTTATGCCTTGCTATTCTGGGTCTTACACTTTCCCAGTTTTGCCCAGACTTTCTGCCTGTTCTTGATTATAATTTTTGTTTCACTATTTGTTGTTTTTGTCATTAATAAAATTGCTAACCTGAATTTGCATCTGCCTCTGCATATGCCTTGCATTTTGCCAATCTCATGGATGCAGCAAGAGAGCAGTGTTGGTATAACGCCATGGCAGCCCAAGAGCGAGAACACCAACAGCACTTTGCCATGTCATTTATTGTCAGTTGTGTATGATAATGTATTCCTTCACTGACATCACAAAGTAACCCATAGATGTATATTATTTATGTCTTTGTTTTTTTGTTACAATTATTTCTGCTTTTGATATCTCAGGTATCTTTTAACATATTAATACATTTAACAGTAAATCCTGGTCATCAATGCTATTTCTAGCCATTTCTGCGAGTGCCTTGGCTGCACACACAAAAGTTAACTTATGTACTCAATTAAAAATATGTAAAAGAAACTGTCCAGTACAATGGATTTTTGTTGCAGTGGACACTTTAGGTCTCAAGCCAAGAGAGTTGTCTCATACTGTACAGCCTACTCAAAGGAAAAGGGAAAGGAAAAGCTCTGATTTGGGCTACAACAGTTAATGGAATTCTCAGTGAGTTTTCAATCATCCCTACAAATCTGTCCTATTTTTTATTTTGCCCTTTTATCCATCCCCAGGAAGATCAAGACCTAGTTACAGGTCCACCAAGAACTCCATACTTAAGGACTCCCCTTAATCTCTTTGGTCATTACACTTTACCGGCTCTCCCTAATCTCCCTCTGTTGTTGATTTTTCTTAACAGCTCTCTCACCCCCACTCTCACCTTTTCCATTGTTGATGTAATGGATGGGAATGGAAGGATCCTTTAACCTTGGAGGATTCAAATATGAGGAACTTACCAACTTACCTCAGACTGAAGACGCTACTTGGATGAGTAGTAAACCGTATCTATCTAACAAGAAAGATGTGACATGTCTCAACTTCCAGATATTCCAACAAAGGAAAGGATATTTGAGAACAGACCCTGAACAAAAGAATTGCACCTGAATATGCCCTAGACTACCCCACTATAGTAGCCAACAGAATTGATACCCATTCCTTTTCATCCCTTATGTTTTGGAACTCATTTGGTTAATCGATATATTCACCAAGCTTGATCTCTGCATTGCCTGTAAACTCGTTTGCATTATATGGCCCGTGTCATGCCATATGATGACACAGGCCATAGGGACTGTTATAGGGACTGTGTCATGCCATATGATGCTCTTGCATGCCCTATTTCTTCCACTGCCTTATAAATTAAGTCTTGAGAGAAATGCTTGGAAAATTTGTAATAATTATTTGCTCATTTGTTTACATTTATGGCAATTGGCAAACGTTGTAATCTAGAGGAACTTACATTTTTATCTCATTATACGTCTGCGTAGTTGAGGCTTACAGGCCTTCTTCACAGGCTCAGCAGTGGCACCTTGGTTGTGCTGGGGTTTGAACCTGAACCCTTCCAAACCATAATCATAATCCAACACCTTAACCACAGAGCTTCTCCTGCCCTGATTTTTGTCCAGTAACTCACAAATTTAAAAAGTATAATATGGCCGACCCAAACAAATCTTGATTCCAGGGCTAGTCCCACCAAAAGTGGGGGCATCTTAGCAAACATATGGTATTTGACATATTCAAACCAAACTTTGTAAAAACAGGGCTGGACTGGAACCAAAAAGCCCTTGTATTTTTGGTCTAGGCAGCTCATCACTACAATCCAGAACTGGTCTAGTCAGACACCACCCATAGACAGTGCATTTCAAAACATTTGAATATCATGGATAAGAATTGAATTTTTCCCCTAATTTAATTTAAAAAGTGAAATTCTTATATTGAAGATATTCATATTCTTCAAAAAGTATTGCTCTCGAAAATAATGATTTGTCTATCTCTCAGTTCTCTGAATGTGAACTTTGTGTACAGTAAAAAGGAAAGAAACAGGGACTTGGCATACAGGATGTCACTTTTAAATGTAACAAAAATATTTTATCCACTTTATCTACTGTACATAGTGACCACCTATCAGGGCAATCTGGATCACAGCATAATGAGACCAACCCGACCAAAACATGATTTGCAGATTCATGCAGGAATTTGACAGCAACATCCACCAAACAGCTTGAGAGCGTATGGTGGATCTCTGAAAAACTTTGGGTGGATCAGCTTTCATTTGAAGTACTTTTTAATAAATCTATAGATACAATTTTGACATGTCAATTTTCATGTTTTTTTTTTTTTTTCAAAACCTCAGCACAGGATGTCAAGATTACTAATGAAAACATTTGAAGTACTCTGTTGTAAATGTATATTAATGGTAACAATTGAATTCACATGGCACAAAAAAACAGAAAAACAAAGAAGTAAAAACAAAAAACTATCTTTAGATTATACGCTGAAATGGAGGTCACAGGTGTCCCTCGTTTAAATTCTCTAGTATATGAGTATATGAGTCTTTTGTCTTCAATAGAGGTTGTGTAAAGGGTTAAAGGATTAAAATAAAATTGTATTTAAGTAGATATGTAAGCACGATGGTGTTGTCTGCTGTGTACAAGGAAGGACCGTTTGCAATCCGCTGATTTGTAGCCAATTTGGAACCTAATACAGATTCTCTAAACTGGTGGGGCTGAGAATTATGATTATGATGTAATCACTATGTGTCCTGAGAGGGCTTTGGGTGGAAAACTTGGTCACTTATGTGTTATGAATCAATCTCTGTGAAGAAATATATTTTTCCAGCTTAATCCACAGGGTATTAAAAAAACACCTTTTATTTCACCTAGAACGTCCATCTGTAGGCATGCAGTACTAGGATGACCTTAGTGTTAGTATTGAGCATTTTATCGTTTACATCTCATACTAGTACTTTTTTTTTATTTTATCCTATTCAGAATCCTGACACTAAACATAAAGAGGAAACTCTTGAAACCAAGAAAATAAAACAGGAAGTTGTAAGTGTCTTTAAAGGTTGTATAGTGTTGTCATGTTCTGTAATATACATGAATATACAGTACATCTTTGTTACTGTACTTAAACATTTATTTATTTATTTATTTATCACATATCTGTACTTTACTTGAGTAGAACTTTGTACTTTATACCTCACTAAAATTTTGCATGGCTCTGTGTTACATAACCAGAGTGGTAGTATTGGAAGCAGTAACAGTATTGGAAGCAGTAACAGTATTGGAAGCAGTAATATCGCCAACTGTTGGCTATTTATGCGTAATTTGCTTTCCCTAATCATGCAGCAGGTGTTTAAAAACAGAAGTGGGGACGGTTGCAGATAGGAAGAAATACAGTATTTTCACTGGAAGCGGGGCGGGGGGCCGGGGGGGGGGGGTTACTACCTTTAAGGTTACATTTGCAGGTAAATACTTTTGTACACTTGCTCGAACAGCAATGGAGGTCAGCTACTTTAACTAAAGTACAGGATTTGTGTACTTTGTCAATCCTTCCCCTTTTCTTGCAGAACAACAACAACAACAAAAAGGCATTAACAGTTATGTCTACAGTATTAAAAAATATTTATATACATACATACACACATACAATAGGTGACTAGATTAAATTATTATTTTTTTTATTTTCTCTTTGCAGAAAAGACACTGAATTAAAAAGTAATCAAATAAAGACTGCTAAATATTAAATATACATATTTCATATGTATATTAAAAGTATATTTAGTATAGTTGATGACTAATATCAAATTATTAATAGATATTAATTTATAATAGTAGCATCAAATACACACAAACTTTTTTATAGTTTTGCATTTATTCAAAAACACGATCCAGAAGTTTTTTTTTTTTTTTTTGCAATTATTATAATTTTTGTATCATCATTTATTGTCAATTGTGTATGATAATGTATTTCTTCACTGACATCACAAAGTAACCCATTGATGTATATCATATATGTCTTTTTCTTTCATTACAATGATTTATGCTTTTGATACCTCAGGTATCTTTTAACATATTAATACACTTAACAGTGAATAGCAGGTACTATTGACAAAAAAATGTCCAAGGAGTAAATAACATGGATCAAATACACACAGTACAAATGAGACATTTACACATGGGAGTGCTCTGGCTCCAGGCTCCAGTTAAACGCTTCCTCTTTAATCAGTTTTGAATCCAAAAATTCTTTTGATATAGTATGAGCATAATTTTTTTTCTGAAAGGTTTAAGAAATATAAAGTGCATTTGTAAAGAGTTGTTATTGGAGTTTACCAACTTTTAACCATTTGTACAAAAAAAGTTAATGGCATGAGCCATAATGAATCCCTTCAAAGCTCAAAACATATATATATGTATATATATGTGTGTGTGTGTGTGTGTGTGTGTGTTGGAATGTTCCCCATTGTAATTGATAAAACAAATACTTAAAAGTGACATTATGAGTTTGCAACCATTTCAGAATGTTTTTTCTTTTTCAAATTAAGTGAACAAGTCAACAAGCTAATTCACTTTAATGCTTGACAGTTCTATATGACAGAGCAGCAATATCACAACTAGTGTGTAGCCTATTTAGCTGACTGTAAAAGGGGTGGTAAAGCTATCATCCACCATACTGTGTGATCTGGGTTGCCAATGTAAAAGAAAAATTTATATATATATATATATATATATATATATATATATATATATATATAAACTCACCCATTAAAACAAGTTTGGCTTGACGTATACGAATATGTCTAATAGAAAGCCATTTTACAGTATACATATTTTGTTCTTCTTATTATTCAATAGTAAAGTCCATGCTTTTACTTAGCAAAGGCATTCACAACATTAAGAAAAAAATTTTCTTTACAATTTATGAAACAAGATACAATAAATATTATAGAATTGATGCTGTACACAAAAGCCGCTTCATTTCACTCATATAAAAATATGTTTTTAGTGCAACCATACATATATTGATACTTCACATCATATCTGAAAAAAAGACAAAAAGACAGTGACCTGCATTTAATACAAAGCTGATACACAAAGTTGACATATTTACATTTTTATATGCTTATAAGAATATAAGCATAATTTGAAAACACAAACAAAAAACTAATAATAAAGGCACACAGATCTGTACATTTTAGAGTACCAGACATAAGCAATTTTGGTCAGGCTCATATACAGGTATAAGTTAACATATAGGTTATTCTCTGACATTTTAAATAAGAAAAAGAACCAGAGTTTAAAAGAGCAAACCGGGTTATAAAAGGCATGCTACGCGGTACTTGTACACTCAAATATATGAGTGTGACTGTGTATGTGTAAACATACAAGTGTAATGTACTGTCCTCCACTGCAACATTATTCAGCTGTTGTCAGTCGTTTGTTGTGCTGTTGACGGACTCCTGCCCTGACCCTGTTGACCAAGTGACCTCTCTGCAGGAGCGCAGGATGTAGGAGACACATCAGTTTCTGTGCTGGAGTGCCTAAACTCTGAGCTACTAAATTTCTGTACCCCGCTCGCCGCACTCTCCGGCTGGGCGATAGAACAAGACGACGTCTGCTGTTGGATCTGCTCGATGGAACCAGCCACCTTTCCTAAGGGTTCCTCTGATGCAATGCGCAATGAAGCAATAGCCTTAGTGCATGTCAGGATGCCTTCTTCTTGCTTGCTCTCTTTGTGAGCATTATCTCTGGACTGCTGAGAAGACGGTGAAGCTGCTGAACTTATAGCTGTCTGGGACAGTGCCATCTCTTGCGGCTGAGCTGTATTGTCTGGACCTTGGGTGGGATTAGACTCACAACTCTCTGAGTGCAAAGACCCCTCGCCAGACTCCTCCGAAGGTGTCGTCTTGAGAGGAAGGCGTGTGGGATGGGCCAAGCCTGGCACTATCTGGATTCCACCGATTGGAATCATTGGGAAAAGTGAACGAACCTGTTGCTGGGAGTGGAGGGGAAGATGGCTAAATAGACCTTGGTGCATAGAGGGAGCTTCTGTGCTATTTTTGTCTCCTTGCGCATAGCAACTTTTCCTCTGATTCTAAAAAAAAAAGGAATTAAGGGATTATCTTACAGCGACATGCTACAAAATATGATTAATTTCCTTTGGAGGCTGTTTTGAAAACTGAAAGTTTATTTGACTAGACTCAATTAAATAATTAGTTAAAAAATGCTCAATAAACAGTCACTTACCATATTAATTTCTGAGTGGCCCCGGTTCTTCTGAGACCCCGAAGCAATGTCTCTGTATGGATGCTGGTTCAGTGTCCAAGGTCCACTGTGAGGGTGAGGTGCCCTTCTTGGAGACAATGGTCTGAGCACACCCTTGTAGCGTCCTCTGGGGGACAGCTCACGTCTGCAAGAGAGATCTCTAGGGGGCGATACGGGACACCCTGCATGAGAGACAGGTGAAAGGAGGCCTCTGGGGGGCATGTCTCTCCTTGGTGACACATCCTTTCTATAGATTTCCCTCCTGGGTGACAGTGGTCTAAGGGGCGAAGCCTCTCTTTTTGGTGACAGACGACCCCGTGGGGAGAGGTCGCGTTTTGGGGACAAGTACCGGGGTGAAGGTTCTCGAAGAGGCGAGGAGTCACAGCTAGGTGAGGACAGACGTGAAGGGGAGAATTCAAAAGAAGATGAGCTATGGTCTGGAGACAAACCAGGAGCTTCATCCATGGACCGAGGCATCTCCAACCTGGTTTTAGGGTCTTCTCCCAAAGCTCCTTGAAGCAGTTTCTGGTATTCTGCCATTTGGCTCTCGCTAGCTTTCTCACCAGGGACCATGAGTTGAGTGATTTGAATACTGGGCAAACTTGGATAATATCCAAGCAGTGGCTGCTTGTGGGCTGAGCTTAGCAGATCACTGCCAGTGTCATTGGATGCAGCAATTGCAGTGACAGAATGCGAAGGGATGCCATACGGATGTGGGCTTGTGCTTCGAGACAATGTCTTTGGTGTTGAATCACCATCGTAATCATCATCGTCATCTTCGTCCTCGTCCACCTCGTCGCCATCTTCCTCAGCCCCGTCTGAATCATCAGCATCCGAAAATTGATGCTCCGTCATGATTTCCAATAGACCAATCTTTCCAGGATCCTTCTGGATCTCCTCAGAAGTATCTGAAGAAGAAAAAAAAGTTAATTTGGGCATCTAGAGCTTAATATGCATCACATAATGGCAAAATAAAAACGTATTCATACCAACTCCCTCCACGTCATCTATACACGTTACGGACACCCCAAGCTCCAAGCATTTCTTCATGTGGGCTTTTGACTTCATGTGCTTTGTTAAGTTTCCTAAAACCAGAGTTTGAGAAGTTTAAAGACTTTGGAGATTATATGGTAGTTTTATATATTAATATTACCAAGATTTGAAATAAAAAGCTGCATTTTTTAAATTAATTTAAAATTAAACAGTTATGACCTTTAAACTACCCATCTGGACCATACCAAGGAATTTGCCATACACAGAAAAGGAAAACCTACCTTTTGTTTTAAAAGCGAAGTTGCAGAACTTGCAGACATATGGCCTAACGTCAGTGTGTGTGCGAATGTGTTTCTTCAGCATGCTTGGCTTTTTACAGCGGATACCACACTCTTCGCAGATGTATTTCCCCCGACCTCGGCCCCGCACGTAAACATAGTCCTCATTGGATTTGTACCTGAAATTAACATATAGTTATGCACTAATATTACATTGTTTGTTTTCACATAATGTAAATATTTATAAAAGTTTATTTAACCATTTGAAATGTTTAATTTTCATGCCTTAATATGTCAAAAAATTTACCAGAATTATTTCATATAACTTTTGAAATCATTAAATGTATTCAGGACTATAAATGAAGTACAAAAAATTCCAGTGTGTTCAAATTCAAGTACTTAAAAAAAGCTAGTGTGTGTGTGTTTGTGTGTCTGTGTGTGTCCACATTATTTCTTATGGGAGAAATTCACTTTGGTATACGAGTGTTTTAATATACAAGCAAGCTTTCTGAACAAATTAGGTTCACCAATCAAAGGTCCACTGTATAAGGCCATATAATAATGACATGAATTTCAACATACCCTCCTTCAAAAATTTTTATGCGTGTGGGTTCAGCCTGCTTTGATGAAGCCTCCTTCTCTCCGTGGTCTTCTTTCACTCTGTCCCTTGACATTACACCTTTAATTTTCTTTCCCAACTTGCCGATATCCAGTTTCACAAGCTCTGGCTTCATCTATAAAAGTAACAAAAATTACTACATGAAGAAATTCTAAACATTAGAAGAAGAAGAATTTAAAAGAATAATAATTTAGTATTAAGAAATACATAATCAACTGGTATGCGTATTTACTATCTGTTGTTTGGACTTATCAAGCTTTGGGAATTCATTACCTGCTCAAACTTCTGCTTCCACAACAAGGATGAGACAAGTTTTCCAGTCCCTGGCTGATACATAGCAGCCATTGTGTACGTTTCTGTGTTTCTCCTTTGTTTGGAGCAGAGTAATGCCAGGGTTGCCTTCGTGCTGAGGCTGAGGGGGTTTGGGTTATAGGAGCTCACACACCAAGAGCCATAAACAGAGTTTAAGGGAGTTGTTTGAGCATAGTTTGGCTTGGTGTAATTTAGATAGCACCAGCTAACACTTGTTGTTGTACGTAGACTGGGAAACTGAAAGAACTGATCAACATCTGCTAGGTCAGTCAGCAGGAGTGTGCTCCCACACACAGCACCACCCTGACTGCCAGCAAGTTGCACCAACATGTTCACTGGGATCTTGGTCTGCTTCAGTTCATCTTGAGTGTCGCTTGAAGAGATCATTGACTGAGTGACCTCTGCAATGGAGTTGTCTACATCCAGCTCCTCTGGGGATTCCGCTCTTTTAGATGTTTTCATCACAATTTGTAAAGGTGGGGTAAAGCTTTCCTTGTGTGGCACATCAGATGCAGAGGACAACATAGATGGGTAATTAGCTGGTGGAGATGAGGACATCCTCTCCAAATCATCTACTGAGTCATCTCTCGTTAAAACATCAGGCTGTGGCGAAACATCTCCATCATTTGGTGCACTTGAATTACTTAGCTCAACTGCACTTAGCTCTTTCACTATTTGACCATACATCTTTTCCTCCTTAATCCGTTTCTGTTGCTTGGTGCCAATAAAAAGTTCAAGACTACTGGCTGGTGAGAGCATTCTTTTACTTCCTCCAATACTAGATGAGGCATCTGAGGTTGAAATGGTTCCTGATGTCAAGGACAATGGGATGCCAGTATTCAGTCTTCCAGGTAATGCTTCAGGAACCTTCCAAAGTGGATATTGCAAAGATCCTTCTGGATGGCCCAATATTTTTGATAAACTGAACCCTGTTGGGTGTTTTGAAGATATGCCCATAAGTGAGCTGGGAGCTGTGTTGTCTGAGCCCATTAATCTGAGAGAAGTTGTACTCTGAGCATGAGTTGCAAGAACTTGTGAAACACTTGTGTACATAACACTACCATATGATGGCACATTTGTTTGAATTCTAACGGGAACCTGCATTCCAGGGTATGATGACTGTGAACCTATATTTTGAGTGGTAAAGCCAGGATGAATTTGCTGTGAGAAAAGTGAGTTTGTCGTGAGCACTTTTGATGAAGTACTGATAGTTTGTGGAGAAGCTCTTGAGACGTAAGGATAAGTCTGACTTACCCCATCACTATTGGATTCATTGTGTACTTGTATTTGATGAAGAGGTTGGTGGGATTTATGTAGAGTTGGTGGGCGGATATGTACTTTCTGCAGCTGATGGTGCTGCTTGGGTCGTGTTGGGTCAGTATACCAGACAACTGTCTGACAAAACGGTAATGACCCCAAACTACTTGGAAGTGATGAGTGTTGCATTACATCCTGGCTCATGTGCTCATGTATTGAAGCCTCACTGTCTGTTGACAGCTGGCCTGGCAAATGTGGTGACTTTTGCAAGTCGTCTGACTGGCTGTCTTCACTGATGCTCTGCTGTAGCAAGTGATACGATCCTCTTTTTTGTCTTAATAGATCACTTCCAGCTACAATGTAGGGTGGAGTGGGTACAGGTGTGGTGCCTTGCCAAGAAGAAGGTAAATTATGGGGGTCAGAAAGTTCTTGTTTAATAGTTAATTCAGAGCATTGCTCCTGAGGTACGACTTCAGGATAGACACTCAGAGATGCCTGTCTAACAAGATATCCACGTCTACGTTCCTTCATGGATGATGCACTGGCATATAACTCCCCTTGTCTTGAATTGGTTGACAAACTTCCATAATCAAATGATTTGCTACGAGTTTCTGGCACCTCAACAGGTAAACCACAAGGGGACTGTTCTGATGAGGAGCGACGCATCTCCTTGTGATGACCTGGTATTGACAAAGAATGACCACTCCCTGGTACGGTTAAAAATTCTGATTGCTTACAGAAATCATCTTGCTTGGTTGGTGACACTGACTTCATGCTTTCCTCTCTATCAAATGACATTGAGAAGCTTGAGCTATGAGACAGGTTGCTCTCTTGACTTGGGCTCCTGGACAAACTGGTACAGGTTGACTCAAAGCTTGATTCCCCAGATGAGTGTTCGATGTCTGCAAGACGCAGACGTTTTTTCTTCGGGGGCAGTTTTTCTGCTGGGAGTTGGGACAGAGTCTCACTCCTCTGTGGCCACTGGAACTCCTCCACATGTTTCTCTGGCTCTTTAGCTGGCACCTCTGGTTCTTTTTCTGGTTTATCCGGTTCCTCTGTGACTCTAATTTCAGGTACTTGAATGTTGGGTTGCCGTACAAGTTTGTGGGGCATGTGATATTGCTGACTGGGTGAAATAGAAGCTAATTCACTGTCACTTTGCTGTTGATGTTCCATGCTCTCAGACCTCAGAAAAGAATCAGGACTCTGCACATCTTCAATGTTCTCGGGATCAGACTGCTCAGACAGTTGGCTGACAGGCTTTTCTGGCTGATAAGACTGATGTTCAATGGACTCAGTCTTTTCAAATGAGCTTGGCCTGCTTAGCAAGTTAGTATGCTGAATAACAGATATTACATTGCCCGCAGCCTTTCGGTCTGTATCTTGAACAAGTACAACATCCTCTGGACATGTACCAGATTTATCAAAACTTTCCACTGAACTGTAACCACTATACATAGGTCCTCTACCTGTGTGTATATTTTCCTGATTTCCTGATTTTAGATCATAGTCCCCAGATGTTTCCAGAGAGACATTTTTTATGTCGTCATACTGCCCAGGGCAGTCCTCCTCATCTCCAACACTCTTTTCTTTCCGACGTTTTCTTGTGGTCACCTCTGGCATTCCGAACTTACCACAGCTGCCATATGCTGTCCGCATTTCAGGACATGCAAGTTCTGATCCTGAGCCTTTGAACTCTGACATCAGCTGTTCCCTCTCCCCCATCTTTATTGTTGAAAACTGACCTCCCATCTTTCCATAGTTCTCGGATTCCCCATGCTCAAAAGCAGCCTGTCTCCTCAGCCTTCTTAGACCAGCTGCCCCTGGATAAAATACATCATCTGGAGACATCATTTCATCAAAGGAGTGACTCCCTCTCAGAGCTGACGGAACATTAAGATTAGTAGGGGATGGTGTTGGCATTGAGTTACTTCTTAATAGTGGGCCTGTCTCAGAAGGAGCTTCCAAGAAAGAGCCTCGGGGGTATTGCTTTGGGTCAAACCCTACAACCATTTGTGATTCTGCGTAAGTTTCTCTGAAGAATATGTGATCCTCTGATATCTTTCCCATGTCCATTTCTATCATGGCAGATTTGTTTTGTTGGTCAGGACTAGCAGTAGCAGGAATTCCAATTGTCACTGGATGTCTAGATCTGGAAATGGGTCTGTAATACCAAGATCGTCCAAACATAATCTCTTCGTAAGTCTTTGCATTGGTGTTAGGTGGACTAATCTGCTGCTCAGCACTCTCGGAACGAGAGAAATAGCCAGAATCTGTGCTACCTTTACTGTGCGGACTTAACAGATTAAGAGATTGCTCTGAGTCCTGACCTTTTTTATCAGTAAGTCTTAAAGCAAGTCTCTGTTTGACAGTATGCGACTCATCTCCCTGGACCACTCCTCTCATATTAGATCCCCTAATTTCAGTAAAAGGGGTACACTCTATGGCTGTTGACATTAGCCCCTGTTTAGGAACAATTAAGATAGGCACTTTCATCGATGCCACGGCCATCTCTTCTGCTGAGTCTGCGTATGCTGGTTCTCCACCTTTGTCTAAAGTGCTTTTGTCACAATCAAATGATATCTGGGGTATGGAACTAGTTTTTTCTGGGTACATGGCCCCCTCTGCAGTTTCTTCATCTGTGTCAGTACTTTGATCCCCATCTGACTGTACCTCTGTTTCACCAACTGAAGATGCCTGATCAATATCTGTGCGAGTCGCCAGCTCAGAGAACGGAACCAGTCCTGCTTTAATAGCATGAGCATGAGACTTTCTATGTTTATATAAATTGCTCTTGGTTTTAAACGAAAAGCCACAGGGCTCACAGGGATAGGGCCGTTCCCCTGTGTGCGATCGTATGTGTTTTTTAAGCACACTGGGCTTAGCACAAGCCCTTCCACAGTACTGGCATATGTACTTCCCTGGCTTTTTGGGTTTCTGTTCCTTCTTATGTCCTTCCTCTTTTTGCTCAGAGCCGGACTGTGAATACTGGCAAAAAGCACTAGGTAAACTGGGTGACTTCTGACGGGGGAATGCTCCATGAGAACGTGAGTGCGCAGAAAACATATCATCTTGAGGCAGAGACTGCAGTTTGCCTGGGAAAGGCCAAGCATGGGGCTCCAAACCAGGTTGTGACTTTGTACCAGTAAGGAACGGCTTCTGCATGGGCTGCTGTGGGTATGAGTGTTGTAACTGATAGGAATAAGACCTGGGGAAAAATTCTGCAGATGACTGTGTCTCGGTGCTTATGTGCAGCTTTCCAGAAGCTGCAATAACCGTCCCAGTGATACCGCTCTGCAAACTTTCTGCATAAGTGCTTCCCTTTGTGCCAGCACAGGGCTCCGAAACCCACTTTCTTTGTAAGGAGGTTTTCTCACGTGGTTCCTTGCTGCATTTTTGTCCAGCAGCTGCTCCATGTGGCTCCATTATTTAGTCCTTCTGTTAGGTTTCTCAAGGTACTGTTTATTCAATCACATTCAAATATTTCGTCATTCCAGGTGATTTACTAACAATGCCATGTAAACAAAAGGTCCTCAGTTTCCATTTTCTAACCAGCAGCCAAAGCTCTTTCCAGAATTTATTCTTTTGGCATGGTTATATTGAATATATATGTAGTTTCATCCACACTGAGTTCTCGTCCCTTCAAGTCTTCCTTATGTATCTACAAAATATAACAACAGAGAAGAGAATTATTTAAAAATTTACAAATAACATTTGAAACATTTAAAGATAGGTTAACCTATGAATGCTAATGCAGATTTGTAAAGTTAAATATACTGAATGTCCTGTAACAGTTTTCTCCTCTAATGAGCATGTTACATCTAGTCAATGAAATGAAACACAGGAACTGACACTCTTTCTCAATTCACCATTAACACCCGTGCCTACTCATTTTCTAAAAAGACACAAACGGCTAAAAATAGCCAACGGAACACAAGTGACGTTAATGTCAGATGTGTGTGGGTGTCTAAAGGCAAAGCTATGAAGAAACCATGCCATGTTCACTTCTCGGTTGTGTTTTTTTCCTCCTCAAAGGTTTAAAAGTAAACACAGAATGAATGTTTTTTCATTTATTTTTTTTTTTTCACTTTTTACACTCCACTCAAACTCTCGGGTTACGTTAAGTCCCTGAAAGCCTACATACACTCAGTAGTTTGTGATGGCATGGTGCTGAACATGTTCTACTTGCTTTTTTTCCCCCACCTCTCAGAGCTGCCTGTGAAACAGTGAGGAAACTATGTGACGGCGATGTCTGGGGGCTGGTGTGAGTACTAAAAATAGAACAGCAAAAAAGCCAGTGGTTTTTATAGTACCTGAAACTTTAACTTATTGTTTGTTTTGTTTTCAGTTTCTTCCATTCCTGACACAGGAAAATATGCTCTTGCAAACCAAGAACCATAAGCTTGAACCCACAAAGTAACGGGTTTCGGTATGTATAGCAGCTTTGTGCTTTGTGCAATACTGAATTTTATAAACGATGATAAATAAGAAAGAGGGGTGAAGGAAATGCAGTGTGTACATGCACATTAAATTTTCTAATAAACCAACAATTCTTGGTGACCTATTATACACATTTTGACTTTTAGTTACATTTTGACATTCAGATGGGTCTCCGGTGTGTTTGTGGGTGTACAAACAAAAAAAGTGTCAATTTAGTTTTGGCTGTGGTTTAAACAAGCCAGAATGTGACTTTATATGAGAGCGCCTCCCGCGACTTGTTGCTCAGCTCTTATGTTCTCTGGGGGGTGCGGCTCGGAAGTGGCTCATTTACATAGACACTGAAATCGCACACGTGGAGAAGGAATGAAATTATGGGAATGTGGAGTGTAAAAATGAATTATATCTGAGGGGTATTTCAGGCACTAAAATACTTTTGGTGGCAAAAAGAGAATCTACTCAATATTAGGTGGGTGGTCATAATGTTATGCCTGATTAATTTAAAGACATTTAAATACTGATCAGAAGGTCCCAGGTTCAAACCCCTTCACCACCAAGTTACCACTGTTGGGCCCTTGAGCAAGGTCCTTAAACTTCAACTGCTTAGATGTAAAAGAGATCAAATGTAGGTTTGGATAAGGGTGTCTGATAATGCTGTAAATGTTTGTCCTTTAGCACAAGTACAATGGCAAAAAATAAAAAAGACCACACAATATACAGTACATCATCATGAGACAAGGCAAAAAATATTGTGATTTTCTGTATGATGATATATCAAATTTCGTTACTTTTCTCCATCACCATTAATCACATTTCGTAAGAACACAGACAAGTTTGTTAGCTACAGTACTATAGTTCACTGAATTAAAGACACTGTACTATATCTCAGGAATTTTGTAAGGCAAAACACATTAATGACACCTTTACTCAAATCACACAAACACTCCCATAACTCTCCCTTACCACTATTTATCCAAAAGACATATTTTTCCTCACCCAGCACTTTCCACAGTATGTATTGTCACCTCTGTTTGCAGGTTTGTTGGATCTATCGGCCTAAATGCGTACAAGACAGCCACCTGGAGTGTCCTGCTGAGTCCTCATTAGAACCCGCAAGATGAAGCACAAACTTATCCCCAGGCTAGGCTAGGCTAGGGGAGGCATGGCATGCACCAGGGGAGGGAGACCAGCACAGATAGGGAAACCAGGTTTAATCACATCCAGATGGTCAGTTATTGGACGTTACAAACCTTTGCAGTTAAAAAAAATATATATTGCACATTCCTTGCAAAAAAGCCCTCAGTTTTATTTCCTTAGCTACAAAGCAGACTGACAAAAAAACTCTCGAGAAAGAACTCTCAGTGAGATATGTGGAGCAGAAAGGAAGCAATTAAATAAGATGAGGTATTTTTAACGCCGTGGCCAGGAGAGCTTGGATATGTGTGTGTGTGTGTGTGTGTGTGTGTGTGTGTGTGTGTGTGTGTGTGTGAGAGAGAGAGAGAGAGAGAGAGAGAGAGAGAGAGAGAAAGAGAGAGTGTACCATATTAGCGTTTTTGTATTTGTGTGTACGAGCTCCGGAGAGAGAGAGAGCGAGAGAGAGAGAGAAAGTATGCGTGGGAAGCATCCACAGCCATCTCAAGATGGGGTGAGGAGCGTGGGTGACAGTTCCTGTGTGGGAGGGGAAGGCATGAATAACACGCAGAGTTATGCTGTTGATGAATTGTGTTATGAAAGGGGGGGAGTTACACAACACTTGGTCAGAGTGGGCCGGGAGCGATGTCAGCCGGATTCGCAGCGCACCACACAGCCCTTCAAGACATTTGGTCGAATACACAATTATCCCCCAGCTGCA
Source organism: Clarias macrocephalus (assembly GCA_011419295.1). Lineage (NCBI taxonomy): Eukaryota > Metazoa > Chordata > Actinopteri > Siluriformes > Clariidae > Clarias > Clarias macrocephalus. Next base: position 17,171 of record JAAGKR010000421.1, read on the forward strand.
ATGCCAGGCGCTGGGAGGAGGAGGAGGAGGAGGAGGCAGGAGGGAAGAAGAGTGAATGTGCCGGAAGAGGGGCACATCAACATGCTCGCATTTAGGCAAATGATGGACATTTGCTCTCAAAAGACGCCTAAATACCCACGTGGAGGGGAAATATAGAGATCTGCTTGGGATGTGTGCAGGAATATGATGACGCAATGCTGATAACCTCTCCTTCTGTACTGGAAGAACAGTCAGTCATCTTACATCCCAATATGCGACTCACAGCTAGTTATACTGTGTATTGTGTATCGTACAAATAGTAAAAAAGAAAAGAAAAAAAAAAACCATGCACACTCAGGGCAGTAGTGGCTCAATCAGTTAAGGCGTACTTGGTTACTCATCCGAAAGTTGGAGGTTCAAGCCCCAGCACTGCCAAATTGCCACTGTTGATCTCTTGAGCAAGGCGCTTACGCCTGTCTGACCCCAGCTTCCTAACTGGGGCATGTGACAAGTAATGCAATCATCATCATGCTTTATGTACATTGCTGTCCTGTAAAAAAAACTTCATTTAAACTGTACAGCTCTTGAATGTTGTCTATTTCCTGTAGATAGTGTCATGTATTGTCTGTAAACAAAATGTACAGTGTTGTTATAAATGACTGAACATTTGAGAGTCACTAACAGCTGGAATCAAATTCCTTGTGGTTGTCAACATACTTGGCCAATAAACTGATTCTGTTTCTGATTATAGCTCTGTCAATGATGATGATGATGATGATACTAGCCATTTCTTTCTCAACCATAACATAAGATGAGATGTACATCTCATTAGCTACTAAAAATTGCACAATATGGTGTTCCTTCCACACTGTTCGATAGACAGGAAGGGTTACACTTGTAACACATAAATGTGTTCCTGGACGTACTGTAGATAAAACCCGGTAAAGGAGAGTTACTGCTTATGAGATGTGTTCTAATATCATTTGTTCTTTTGAACTCGTGTTCATTTTGAATAGCATTCTCTTGATGAGTGTCTTTGAACTACTTGACAGCGTCATGCTAGGACTTTCTGATGCGTGAAGGCGTAAATCCGATTGACATTTGTAGAAGCCTTCAAGCACAGTCAGTGATTAGTCGCAGTAAAACATTTGAACATTTAAAAGAAGGACCGTAAGTCCGAGGTGGCACAAAGTCCCGGTTTGACTTGAATGGTCTTCGTATAATATAGTTTAATATAGTACTGAACATTTAGACAAATCAGGCAGGCTTTTGGTGCTCATCACTGAGATGAAGTGATGAAAGTCATGTCATGAGACCCGTTAGTTATGGATTTTTAACATTGGAGGTTTTCAGCAAGCGCCTGCTCAGGTGCAAAGAGAGCGCAGAGATGTTCTTGCTGCTAATCGAGTCTATTTAAGTGACGTCTTAAGGACAACTGTAATAAAACTGATGTTTTACAGTGTACTTGTTAAACATACACTTTGCCAGGATGAAGCACAGAGCATCGTCCTACAAAAGGAGCGGGGGAAACAAAAGAAAGCAGGAAAAAGTGAGGCTTCATGTTGGTCTTAATTGTATATGGTAAGACTTTCCACTGGGTAAGACTGAAGCCATTGAAAGCAGCTCGCCCTCATTAAATTTTCCACAACATTTTGCAGAAATGTCGGGAAGCAGCTGGAAAGGCAGTGACTAACCGTCTCTCTCTCTCTCTCTCTCTCTCTCCCTCTCTCACTCTCTGGCTCTCTTTTAGCGCTATGTTTCATTGACATGAAATCCAGCTCTTTCTTTTTTTGGTGTTAGAATGATGGTTGTAAACTTTTAAAAGCATGTAGCCCTGAAAGAACGATCAAAAAGACTACTACTGATCCTAACAGCCTTGAATGCTTTTAAACACAATGTCTAGCCTGTGGGCTACACATGTTTAACCCCTGATAAGCCAGTGCACACATTCCTCCCTCAAATCAGAGTCCAAAAAGAAAGTCAGCCTAACATGGTCAGGGGGAAAAACAGCCCAAAAAGTGGAATAATAACCGAGGGACAAATCCTAAGCATTTCCACGAGTAAAATCCATCATTCCAATTGGAAAAGTTCTAGTGTCTGGTGATACAGCCGCTCCTCTAACCCAGCGCAGACTAAATAAACAGCTGTAGTCACTGTCCAAGGTTAACAGCTACAGATCTGGTGAGCAAACAGTCTGGTGGCCTGGTGCTCTGAATCCTACTGAGCCTCTTACGAGACATACGAGGAAAAAAAAATACAAGAGAGACATAACAGCACTTAAAGAGATAAGTAAGAGTACTGTATATCTAGGTCAGTGTAAGAAGAGCCACTACTTTTTGCTTGTTTGTTTTCTTTGTAAATAAAACGACTAAATATTCAAACAAAGAGCAATTGCAAAACAATTAGGAAATCTGTGTGTCAGGTTAGGAAATCACACGTTCTGCATTTTGAATGGTTCCAAGAACTCATTCTCACTAGGATTAGTTAGAAACCCAGAGAACGATGCCTAAGCCTAAAATCGTTATGCACCAGATTTATTAGATAATTAAGCAATTTATAAATAATAATGATGATTGTTAAAGCAATTTTAAAATCTTTAAAAGATGACAAAACTGTTAGCAAGCTCCCATGTGTGAGGATAAGAAATGCCGCCTTCGGGTTCATGATTGGTTAGAAGAATTCTAAGAATTCGTCTATCGTTGTTTAGAAACCTAGAGCATGAAGTTTGAACTTAAACTATGTTCTTACGTGTGTGTATGTGGATGAGTCACTCTCAGAGTTTTGCGGGATCTCATAATAAAAGGCTTGTATTGTTGTTAAAAGTGGAGCCGTACTGTGTGATGATTTGTGATATTTTACATATATGAAACGTTTCTTAAATGAATCCTGACCATGCCGAACAAATAAACCACGGGTTTTATCATCATCAGCAAATCAAGGGCCATCAACAATGCCCTTCTGCATCTGGCAGGCATGTGGTCTACGCTACCAGCCTCACCAGATGTTCTGGAACGTCTTCCTTCTTTGTGCCGATGCTTCTGGGCTTTGGATTGTGACTGAAAGAAACCATTTTAGGAACTCACCCGAAGAGCACCGTGTGATTGAGTCCTGGGCAAACAAGTGACGTGGAGGAACCAGAAAAGGCCAGGAAGGTTCCTTTAGCCAGGATGCTGAGACTACGCAGACCACTGGAGAGAGACAGAGAGAGAAGATTTATTAATCAAAGGCCAGAAATGACCCTCTCAAAGGTAGCAAAAAAGTCTCTTCAAATATGAAAGTTATTGAAGACGTTTGACTTTGCTGTGACCTGGCACTTGTGGGTTATTTTGACTTGGGTTTTCCGGAGGGGCATGGCTCAATTTGTAGTATATATAGAGCTGATTTGGAATGAAATAAAGGGACAGTGTGAAAGATTTATTATCTAAGAGTTATTTCAGCAGGGGCATTAACTCACACTTTCTGTTTTGAGACCTGTGATAATTTTGTAGTCCTTAAAGCTTAGTTCATTTTAGCCATTATTTGTTTTGCTCTTCTTTTTTTTTTTTTAAATAAACATATTCAGGGCTCAGGATTGTGCAGTATAAAGTGAAATTTTTTTCAGCACAAAATAGGCAATATAATTAACAAAATTGTAGTTCATTTTAACCAACTTCCCCAATCACTACTAAGCGAGAAATTAGAAACTGGGTCACAAAGGCAAAGAAATAACACAAATTCACACAACCACGTGTTTCTATGGTCGTTTTCAGTTGTTCCCATGACCAAAAATATATATAATCATTTGATCATTTTATGAGTTCTTATATTTTTGCAACTTCAATCCCATATTCTGGTAGTGGTAAAATGTGCCCTTTATAAAAGTGATGATATTTTTTGTTCTACCTGACATATCCGAAAAAACACAGTTTAAAGTCACACACCAGAAAGACGCACACATAAGCACACATATATTTTTTTCATCATCATTAGTCTATGCTCATGAGTTGCCGGCATGTATCTGTACTGCTTGGGTTTTAAGGGTTAATAGTAAATAATAAAATAGGGGAACTTTAAAGGGAATGCACTATACAAAATGTACTCGTCATGTGTTCACCGTTGCCTAGTTCAGCTTCTACGGGAAGATGTTAACTGGTTAAACAAATTTAAAAAATGAGACCTTTACTTTAGGACAGGTACACATTATTATTCAGTTTATTTGAAAGAGATATGCTTGGATGGACTGGAGGGCTGGAATGGTGATGTTACCTGCTGCATTACAGCGCTGACCCTTGTTAATTGTTTAATACGTAAATATCTGTCATCTGGTGGGCTGTTCACACGTCTGTGCAGCAAATTAGATGAGATCTTCCAACCTTTCAAATGACCAAAAAGCCTTCTTCATCAAGATAAAATGAATCATGGTTTCCCTAATCTGGTCTACTTTCTCCAACCAGCCTGTACTCCTCTTGATCTGCTTGAACCGGAGTCACCTCTTCCAGCCACAGTTCCAACATTCCTCCATGATTAAAGATCTTACAAACATCAGTGCATTCTGCTGCTTGTGCACCGAGGAAAAAAAAAAAAAAAAACCACACCAGATTTCTGTGGCATTGCATCACCATCTGCGTCGGCGCTCAGCCAGAGTAAACACAGGAAACTGGGTTTATCAGGACTGGAACATCTTTCACCTTGAGTCACACATAGGTGATTAATGCCACAGCACTGTTCATGATCATGACCTGTATTGATCATTACGACTAAAAGGGCATAATAATCACCGAGTAAAATGTCTTGTGGGATTGTCTACCCTAACACGAACATCCTTTCACCTTCCTGAGGAAGAACATCAGTTCCGAGTCTATACCGAATCCCCATTAACTCCAATGGATAACATTCATCAAGGTGTCCAGGTTCCTCGTGCCTCGCTTCCACAACATTATTCAGGCTGATGAAAATTTAACGTGAAGTAATTACAGGAAAGTTGGCTAATTGTATCAGAGGACAGGAAGAGCCCTGGGGTGAGCCGTCGCTGCCATCAATGTGACTTCACTTATCAGTACAACCATAGGAACCATTGTGCAGCCTGTCAAATGCACCTAACTCCTCATGTCCTCATGTCTACATAATGCTCTCTCTCTCTGGCTGTCTTTCTCACCACCTTTCCATTTCTTTACTGTTTAGCATTCTAGTGCTTACGTTACACAGGATCCAGCCATGCTCCAGTCTTCCATTCAAAACTTGAACCCACAATTACAACCGTCTGCATTCACTCCATCTGCCTTCTTCGTAATGAATAATTAACTTGTGTTAATAAATACTCCAGACCCCACTGCCTGGGTGGCACATTAATACTTTTCGTGGCTCTAGGTGTTCTGAGACAGTGTAATTACCACACAATTAATGACTGCCATTAATAATTTATATCAGGAAACCATTTTGAACAACGGTTTGGCCGAGCCAGGAGACAGCTATCCTTCTGAGCTGTGTTTAAAGCTAGAGATTGTGCTGAGATTCTGTTCAAGCATCACAACAATCTGCTCAGCTGACTGATGTTCTCCAGCTGCACGTACTGTAACACCCTCCATCCTCTCCTCCCTTCCCTCACACTTCTCTGCTTCCTCCCTCCCCGCTCAATGGAAAGAGCACAGCTGAGAGATGAATTCATACGAGTGGAATTTGCAGCAGACATCAGAGGATCGGGTTTTATTATGAGCTGGCGAGATTTCCCAACCGCCGGCGTTCTAGAGTCACGTTACTCCCGGCTAGAGCTGGGAACTTGGATTTCCTAGAAATACTGTCTCTTGCTTGGTAACATTAAACCGAATATTAGGACAGGATCTGTAACAACGGCAAAAAAAAAAAAAAAAACAACTTCGGCAATCTGAGGCTGAATTGAGTCACAGAGTGAAAATTTTAAATAAAACTTGCACAAGGCTAAAAGAAGAAAGCAAAGTCTGACTTTATAAAGGAATTTTTTCATTCATTATTTTTCTTCCGTTTTCCCAGAGTGGAGAGCCTTTTAAGCCTCACCCACACCACAGTTTCTTGGATTCTCAGCGCCACATGTCATCCAGCGGCCAACGCTGCACAGGAAGACAGTAGGACACTGTAGTGTTCCTCTCACTGTTTATTTTAATAATCTGTGCTCAATTCCAAATCCTTTAAAATCATTTAACACAAATCTATTCACCTCTTCAAGGTGTGGCGCAGAGTTCACCTGATTGGACAAATCCTACAACTGGAAATTAGAGACAGACAAACCCCCACAAAAAAAAAAGAAAAAAGAAAAAAAAAAAGCAGACCTGCATGACATTCCTATTCTTCTCATTCCAATTCTAGAATTTTCGGTGCAGCATTTCCAACTACTGGAGCTAGAATTTTTTCAAATACTTTCTGTTCTTCTGACTTCCTGTACTTTAGTGTACCTTTAGAATTTTGTACAATACTCTCTTTTTTATTTCTGATTTCCAGTTCTAGAATTTGCATTTCCCATCCTTCTGACTTTCACTCTGCATCACACAGAGGAAGTACAGACTCACCTGCATTAATGCATTAACAACATAGACACGTAATAACACGGAAAAAAAAGAATACACAGACACCATCTGTCATGACCCCAGTATGAGCTGGTTGGGAAACTGAGTTTCTCCACATATTCCAAATATATAATGTTGTAGAAATCTTGTCATGAACAGAGGAGGAAAGAGTAATAAAATTTTGTACTCAAGTACAAGTACTGTTACTTGAATGACATTTTACTGAAGTACAAGTAAAGGTACCATTATACAAATCTACTCAAGTAAAAGTAAACATTAGCTCATTAAAAATCTACTCAGAGTAAAAGTTACTGAGTTACTTTTTTTAACAGCGGGGGTTTGGAAGGGGGATTCTAGTGCAGTTCAAAAAAGACAAGCGGATATAAATCTCAAACTAGTTGTTTTTAATTGAATGGACATCTTAAAATAATAATAAAGCTGTTGCCTTTCTTGTGATTGAAATCAAAGTAGTCGCTTAAATATGGTGTGACGCTTTGTGCCGGATAGTCGAGGGAAAAAAGAGCTCAGAGCTCAGCACAAAACCTTTACGGGCCTCTTTCAGTATCCCAAAATTATAATACAAAATCTAAAGTCAAAGTAAAGAAAAGGGTAAAAGAGTAGAGCAGCACACCTGAACTCCTGTACATCTGTTCTATCCTTCTCACACACACACCTCCACAGCGCACACACTGAGGGCAACTCATAAAAGGGCAACATACATACATAATGTGGTTTACAACATAGTAGTGGCCGTTACAATGGCCAGCGGTTTGCTTGATAAGAATTCGATGGCATTTGGCTTTCAGCTGGGTCTGCATCGCTGGCATCTGTTTTGACCGTCTCCATCGTTCTTGTGAGTTTAGCGTGTTTGTTCTCCCCGCCCATCAATGCGAATATGCAAATATGATTTCAAAATGTAGCGAAGTACAATTCTTCAAACAAAACATACTTAAGTAAAAGTAAAATTACAGATTTTAAAAACTACTTCAAAAAGTACAGAAAAAAACTACTCGATTACAGTAACGTGAGTAAATGTAACTCGTTAAGTTTCCACCTCTGGTCATGAATAAGAAGGCAAACGAGCGTTCCAGTCGTAAACAAAGAGGAAAATAGGGCCACGTGATCCCGCACAGCACACAGTAAGGGTCCAGCAGGTGTAGGAGAAGATCCGGGCACACTCACCCTGTAATCAGCATGTTAGGGAACAGGATTTGGCCTGTGACAACTTGGAGACACATGGTGCTTAATGGGTGTTAATGACAGAGCCGCCACCACTCAGTACAAGGCAGTACGCTGGCTGCCTCCAGTGTGGGTTAATCAGTGTCATCTTCTCGCCCCGTCACAAACCCCCCCTCCCCTCCCCTCCCCTCCCCTTCCACATACACTACGGCTACTGTAACGCGAGCTCCGCGACCCAGACTGAACGGGGGAAGTGGTATTTGCGTCAGGACACGATGTGCAGCTCGAGTGCTGCTTTTCTTCACGTTTCCTGTCTGCACTGCGAGCACTCAGAAGGAGCCATCACATGGTGCAAAACAATAAAACGTCTAACACTCGTACCAGGACGATGAGACGTTTAGCCAGCTTTTCCCCCTTCTAGTCCATATGCAGATATCTCACATGCCGAGGTCACCGAGTTCAGCGAGTCTGCCCACTTCTCTTCGGCGTACTCTTCTGTAAAGAACAAGACCAGACTCTGCATGAGTCAAGAGTACCATCCGTGCCAATCTTTGGGGTTGTTATACAAGGCAACAGAGCTGGCGCTGAGCAGCATTCTGAGTCAGTCTGTAAAAACCATCCAGTCCCGTCTGTTCATTTTCCACACTCTCTCTCTCTCTCTCTCTCTCTCTCTTTTCTCCCTCATTCCAATTTCTCTCTCTCACACACACACACACAGTTCTTTTTCAGGTTTAAGTGCAGCACCAGGAGTTCGGCACAAAAGTGCCTGGTCATAATGAGAGCTTTATAGGCATGTAATTAATGTGCTCCAGTAGCCCAGATGTACACAGACGTACTGGAAGCGACATATGCTGTATGAGGTGTCTTCTTTTGTAGCATCCCTGTGCTAAACACACTTCAATGAAAACAGTTTGAAAAGAGCGAGGCACAAAGCCAGAAAGAACAACACCAATGTAAAATCCACAGGCTCTGAGGCGGAGGCAGTGAATTATATTTGGGGAACAAAACACTCTAGGATAACATACCTCCTTCTTCACTGCTGGATTGGTGAGGTAACGCAAGAACACTGTATCCTGTCCCTTGTTCAATCTCAACAAACTCAACATCTCTAAGCTGATTCTCACTACTGGGCTGCACAATAGTACTTTCATTTTCATTCTTAGTGTCTAAGGACTTCCTGCATGACATGGCCATCCCTCTAACGGCAATGTGATTTATAATGGAATGTCCAACTCAATACGAACAACTCGTCAAACTCTTTACCAGAGTTTGGTCTTTTTACCAGTTTTTTTTCTTCTTTTCTTTTTAAAAATAACCCGTTATTCAGTATAACTTTGTGCTAATAAGACGAAGCAATGAAATGAAACGGCCTCTAGTCTCGTCTTTGAGTTATGTTACCATCTTTAAGGTCCTACGGTTCCTAAGCAGAATTTCAACTTCAAACTACAATAAATGAAGCATCTACTAAAGAAAAGGGAAACAAAATTCACAAACACTTTCCAATGTGACCAGATAACCAACTGGTCAGCGAGTTTTTACATGCAAAAAGGGAAGTTCATGACAAGGTCTCATTTTGAGGGTAATCAGAACAAACGGCAATTTCGTGTCTAATTTAAGCAAAAAATCTTTTAATACTGAGAAATTACCAAGGTACTGTTTGATATGATCGCTGCCATGATACTGACCAAGAATTCTTTCTCTTTAACAACTTGCTTTTCAGTATGTGAAAGCCAAAATGTCTCTGAGTCCCTCTACTGGCTGGCTGTAGTACAGTTTACAAACTCTGACCATCTCTATCTAGTCTAATAATTTTCGAATCAAGTTTCACTCGTCCTGAAATCTGGTATCTCCTTTAATATTTTCCATAGGGCGTTATATAAGAGTTATCTGATGGGAAAAGGGAAGGTCGATGATATACACATTAGGCCATTTTTTTAAATCCAATTTTGACGGATTCTAGGGCAGAGAAAGAGTTTTGTAGAAATATAAAATTTACCACATTTGAAGAGCTTGCAAGCTGTATCAGAACATACCCCATAAGACGGTATAAGTTGTACCCCTGACCAAATTTGCCCCATTGACATATAATGGTGAAGGTACTCCACACTGAAACAGGAAGTGCTCACAGTTGCCTCCATAGAAACTTTAAAACTGAACCTAACCTGACCATAGAGACATGAGGTGCGCTCATTCTTCTCAGGCAACCAGTCAGTCTCTCAGGATCATTGTGAACCTGTCAAGCCACGCCCTGGCAACCACTTTAGAGCACCGTAGCAACTGATCCCATAGACTGTCGTTATAAAAGTTTTATAAGAGCACCACTCACATTTTCTTCAGAAAATGTATCTCTGTAGTTGTTTTCAGAAATCTGTATTTTTGTGGGAGAATGAGTAAATTTCTCATCTTACATTTACAATATCTACACCAAGCTACCTTCTACTAACACCTGAACAATAAAAACTACACAATAAAAACTCAGTTTACAACAAGATAAAAAATAAAAAAAAACTCAGCCATGACTACACCGGCTAGTCTGGTCCTGCTAACTCTGTAATTATATACCTATAACTCAAGCTGAATTAACAGCCAATGACAAAATAGCTTTAGCTTTTTTATAGCAACGAGTCAAAGTTTTATTGGAATAAATTGTATATTTTATTTGCTTCACTAATGGGAGAACACAATGATTTCGTCTATTCCAAAGACCTTATGGAATGAATTAAGCTAAATCAGGAATGCTTGTGGCAAAATAACACATACACGTGACGTTCAGTGACGAATGTTTTAGAGCAAGGACATGTCAGTTCCGGGCCAAGCTATTCAGAGACAATTTAAAAGAAGAAACAAGACAGGCTGTAATCATCAAATCTGTAACCCCCTTGCCAATCGCAGGATAGCTCTGAGCTCATGGAGGCACGGCTTATACAAACATTCGGACAATTTTGGTTGAATTTGAGTATTATTTTTTTATTACCACCCTAATATATTATCAAGCATCATCTAGAGCACAGATGTGGGGCTATTTCTACAACACATCTTAGGATATTTATCAGCGTTTTCTCAGCCCTGTAGATTTTCTAAAACTTATTGCTGCTTTTTAACGTGAATTTTCAAGCTAAAAAATAGCTGTACCTTTCTTTCTGGAACAAGTAGAGCCACACATATCAGACACCTGAGCAAGACCGTCAACAGGTTTTTCTGGTGCGTTTTTCTATGTATAAACTACAAGACCTTTTTTTTTTCACTCCTCTGCTTTCGCACCTTGGAAAGAAGTTCAGCTTGAAGTTTCCTGGTTCAGCCTTAGAGACATGCCTCAGGTTTGGAACAAACAGACAGCACCTCCTTCCCTCCCTCCCTCCCTCCCTCTCTCCCTCCCTCCTTCCCTCCAGGCTGCTTGGAAACTGGGTTCCACTCAAGGAAAGTTTCTCAGATGACATCCTCAACAACATGCTCCCTGGTGGAGGAAGTGGAACTCAGCCCATCTTTCCTTTCCCCTCAACGACGTGGAACAAATTCACACAGCGATGCACACTTGTACACCCTCTCCTTTTCACCGACACACAAACACACATTTCCCGTTACTGGCTGAGCGTTTTCTTTTTCAGAGGAAAAAGGAAACCTTGCTGAATTTCTACCATGTGCTCCACATGAACAATGTTTGCTTCCAGATGATGTATTAGAGAAGCTGCAGACATGAAGAGAAGACAAGGTTGTTAAGATTTTGCCAAGCGTTCTTGGAGGATGCTGCATTGTTCCTCCTCATCAAAGGATCTTTTTAAGAACCTGATAATTGTTTTTTTTTTTTCAGCTCCACTGAGATGCAGCACGGCCTCCTGGTGCTTCCTGTTGTGTTTGGTTTGCGTAGCGTGTTCCCCACCGCAGCCACTTTCCTGCCTCCACCTCTCCATCTGGTAACTTGCAGTAATGAGGTCTGCAGGGATCGAAATTACTGAGAAAGCCATCATGATTTACAGCCATGATTGAGAATGTCTAAAGAGCTGGATTTAAATATCGATGTATCACTGACGAGCAGATTACGTGTTTTCTCCTTAGTATTGCTTACAACTTGCAAACAAAGTCCTCAACATAAGGTTCAGTGACTTGAATGAAAACAGGTCAAGTTTGTGTGTGCATGTGTGAGTGTGAGAGAGAGAGAGCGTGATGACTGACCCAAATGAGCCAGTAATGCATGCTTCCATCACAGAAATTGTTTCACAGTATTCACATCTTCCAAAATGTTAATATTCCACTGTAAAACATTGACTTATACGTAGTCTGCGCAACGGCTCTCTACACAACCAAAAAGATTCTTAGTCTCAGTTTCAGTTTTACTGCCTGTGATATATGACACACCTCACATTAGATACACTGCCTGGCCAAAAAGAATCACACACTCTAAGATTTCATTTAATCACCTAACTTTAATTACAGCACACAATGTGGTGGCCAGGTCATGTGTGAAAATGTTTCCCAGAACCAGTCTTCACAATCTGAGTCCTGGAATACGAATGTGAGATCACGGAGGAATATCCCCATTGAGGTGATACCCGGCTCATTCAGTACATTCAGGTCATCAGCTGACTTCACTTATTGCCACATAATGTTGCTGAGTCTACAGTAGACCTGACCAACTGAAACAACCCCAGATCATAACACTGCCTCCAGTGGCCACTATGTGTAATGGGTGCATCGCTTCATGCGCTTCCCTTCGTACCCTAATGCACCTGGACTCATCAGACCACATGACCCTTTTTCACTGCAGTCCAATTTTTATCCAGCAAATTCAAGCAGTTTGTTTTCTTATGTCCACAGAGCTGTTTAGACCCTTTATAGGTTCTCATCTCAATATAGGTTCTCATGGAAATGCTTATAGCGATTGTCTTTATTTGATTAGATTTTATTTAAGATTCACCAAGTGTTTAAGCAATCTTCTTTTTTCTTCAACATGTCTTCCAGAAAGTTGATGGTTCAGCATTATCCTTCCAGGTTTTGATAATGTGTTGCAGAGTTCTTAAGCCAGTTCCAGTAAGTTCTCCAAATCTCCAGAGCAGATCAGGCAGTGTATTTAGATTTTATACTACAGACTCCAATGCCTGAACCAGTCATGTCTAAGAGTCTGTACTGTTTAAGTACTACAAACTGGAATAAAAACAAAGTCAGACTCATTACGATGTGTGTGCGTTGTCACTATGGTAGGGGAAAATAACAGTCCTGGGATTTTTATTTTGCCTGTACCTCCATATTAAAGACATTTCTTTTTATGATCAAATAAAACAGATCAGAACATGTACATCTAGATGTAGCATAAAAAAACTTGCCTTTTTCTTTGGTGTCAGACCATGCAATTTTTATTTAAGAAAAAGTATTGCAATAGATAATCAACCTACGCAAAAAAAGAAGAAGATTTCCTTCAAGAGAAAGTGGATTAGTGTCACTAGGTAGTGTTAAAGTCCAACGTCTGTCTGGAAGTGTGACAGCGCTGCCATAAACCCAGGGTGTACACAGAGCGTGAGCGGGACACGCAATTAGTGCTGTTTTGTGAGAAGTCTGTGCCTCAAGAGACAGATCATCAAATGCACACAAAGCAAAGGAGGCAAATGCTAGCTATTATAAATACTCTCCAAAATTTACCCTCTCAGGACATAAAGTCTCATCACATACAGCTTCATAAAAATGAATGATTATATTTGTATCCCGTAGTATAACCATAGAACTAAATCAGTCGTCCATGGATGCATGTGCTGGGTAGAAAAGCACAAACACACACACACACACACACACACGCACGCACACACACACACTCACACAGGCTGCCAGGCTGGAGGAGTTTCCAGCGCTCATATAAAATTGATAATGAGATGTGTACGCAGCAGGAATGGAAAAATCTGAGGTTCCTTATGAGGTTTCCACATTCCTGCCTTCCTGCAGGCCAGACACGAATGCTCTACATCTGCTCCAGAGGTTTGTGTGCTTGTGTGTACAGTCAGGGGGAAATAAGTTTAGCACTTTTGTTTATTTTACTATATATATTATAATATAAGATATTTTTGTCCCCAAATAATAAGTTCTTACTACTGATTGGAAAGATTTCATGCGAAAATCATGGAAAAATACCAAACACAGGCAAAGTTGTGAGGGACAACACTAAGAAACACGAGCAGAATGGAAAAAGCGACAGTCTAAGCGCAGGTATAAACAACACTTGAAAGTTCATGGAATCACACCTGAACAGGTGAGCCATGCAGCACTTCATAACATACACATGACATAGACTGACGATAAGCAACGACAGGGAGAAAGCAGCGGTAGCACATAAAGAGAGTTGCAGGAACACCAGTTACCCACAGAGAACCACAAGTTATAAAATAACCGCAATTAACAATTAACCCCGCTCATTTGTACTCACTCTACTGTATTGTATGTGAATATCATGTCTATAAATATGGTAGTGCAACGGTACAGTAGTTTTCCGGTGAATAATTTATTCATTTCACGCTCATCATGAACTTTCATAGCCACCAACCTACGTACGACCCTCGCACAATGAAATGTCTCGAGCGCGGTGTCTCGTCCTGCTCCGCACTGTTCTCTCTCTCTCATCGTAACCTGGCTGGCCTTGACTGTATCCACGGGCGATAAACACAGACAGAAACCAAATAAAGATCTGGTTTCTCACAGTGGCCGAAAAAGCTTCCTACGCTGCTTTTGTTTGGCGAGTCTGTTTGTGTGATCGTACCAGGATAAGTGGCCAGTGCTTCTCTCTCTCTCTCTCTCTCTCAAATTTATTACAGTAGCTCTGCATGCCTTGTACTCAGAGTGACCCAGAGTGACCCTGATACTGATGAGATCAGTAGTGCTCTGATGAGTAGCAGACTGCTCTTTCAGGTTTCTGGCATCAGAGTTATTTAAGTTTTGCTTTGCATGTTCAGCATGTTCCTACTATGCAAAATGTACTTTATCATTTATAAACATGGGTACAATTTGTATTGTACAACAATTCCCACATAATTCTTTATTGCGTTTTCAGTTTTGTCCACAGTTGTGCTTAAATGTGTACTGCCTGGCATGACATCAGAAAAAAATTTGCAAAGCCCCACCCTTTAAGTCTACTCCTAGGCACCTTTTTCAAGAAAGTCCCTTTTCAAGCATTCTGAGTGGGTACAATAAAACGCACCTCCACAAATGGGCATGGACACTGGGGGAGGAGAGGGGAGGAGGGCGGGGCAATGGGGATTCAGAGCTCATTTGCATTTAAAGCTACAGGTGCGGAAACAGTTTCATTGAGGCCAAAGTATCGGAGTGGTATTTTAGCTGGTATTTTGTTGGAGACATCTAAGACTTACAATTACTTGTAAAAATAATAATAATAAAAATAAAAGGAAAAATACGACACCTTTCAAGGTCAGGGTCTCACTAGGCTGAATTCCACACTGTGTCATGTAACATGAAAACATTAGAACTATTATTTGTGTTTTATGAACGAAATAGTTCCTGACATACTGTATACAATAAAGTACAATAGTTCTGGGATAAGGTGTCCCAGCGGCTGGCTGTCCTTTCTGTCATGTTTGATGCAGTATGCGGTCAGACCGGATGGCACTGTAATAAGAAGTATGATGCTAGCGGTGGTTTCCTATTTCCTTTTCGCTGCCACACACACACATACACACACCCCTTGTCTCTCCTTCCACACACTCCACACACATACCCCTGACAGCAGGGGTTTTTAAATAGTGCAGCGCTGCCTTGTCCTTGGCGACCCACAACTCCCACCTCTGCTCCTACACCGTGACTTTTATTTATTCCTTTCCCTTCTTTTTTCCATCCTTACCTCGTCCTTATTTCTGACTCGGTCATTCGCTCTTTGTATTCACTGACTAAAAAGACTGCCACGGCCATTGTGCAACAACAACAACAACAAAAAAACCCTCCGGTGTAATTAGAGCAACAGCAATGTGGGCAAATTCACGTTTTTTACACACGATCAAATAGGGAAGGAGGAATCTTGGAGGAAAGCAAAAGGTCTGCGAGTCAGTGATGAAAATGAGTCACGTAAACAAGCATTATAATTGAATGGCACGGGCCACCAGCCTGGTGAGTAAAGCCAGCTCTGTTTTTTTCCAGCACTAATGATCAGGGCAGGAGATTTTCCTGGAACTAAAGCAGAGAGAAGGGTGAGGAGCAGATGGAAAGTCAGCCATTCCAAAGCGCTACAGGCTCAAGCACTAAAATATGCTAAGGTGAGAGTGAAAACGACCTTGAATAATAAAATGTAATAGTAATTATATTAAGGGTAATGGTAATGCTAAAATGTTGCAGTTCCTCTATCATCCTCCCCAATAATAAGAATCACGCATGCGGTGCAGAGGAATAGACTGCATAAGATTTTTGGGCAGCGGAGGCTCAGCATGTTAACGCCCCGAGTTACTGATCGGAAGGTTGGCGGATCAAGCCTCAGCTCTACCAGGTTGCCACTAGCGCAAAGCCCTTAACTCTGCTCCAGAAGCACTGTATAAAAGTGTAATATCAAATTGGGATATTTATAATATTGTGATACTTACAGAATCGCGATACAAATCGAATCGGCACCGAGGTAACGTGATAATATAGTACCGGTTGGTGACTGGTGATTCCCATTCATAGTAGTAATGCTCAAGGATAATCAATGTAGTTGTTAGGGGGGAAAAAAAATATTATTGGAAGCCATTTGCTTGATAGTCAACCAATCAGAGGCTTTGTTCTTGACTGGTTGACCAATCAGAGGGCTGACATTCTGCTGGTGAAAAAAAAAAGAAAAATGATTTCATCTTAGTTTTCTTCGTATTTAAAACATAACCGCCATAATTGCCATCTTTCAACTTTAAATAACTGTTATCAATATAGGACCCTGGGTTGGCCATCTTGTAATTGGTGCTGATTTTCTCTTCCTGTAATAAGACTCATCATACATAGGAACATGTTAAAGACAAACTAATGGTTATGGAAGTTCTACTGAATTCATGTTTTATACATAACGGAAAAAACCTACAGCCATGGGCATCTACGAGTTAAAGTGAGCAGGTTTCCTCACGTCTGGAAGCTAACAGTAAAAATACATGGCGCTAGCCAGTGGAGACAGGTGGGCTTACCTGCAGGCTGACTGTTACACAGTCGAGCTAAGCCTAGTTTTCTGGCTGTGCTCTCTTGCAGCTCTGCGAGGAGTCAAGCCTGGGTCCTGTGCACAAATTGAGTTACTGGCCAACACCAAGTGCCCTTTTACCTAAGGGAGAGCCAGATGCCTCACCCCATGCCTTAGTTTCATCCAAACGAGAGGCTTTCTTTTCATCATCAGGTCTAAAACCAAACCTGGGCCATCTGTGACAGAGGTCCTGGGGCCTACACGCCGGTCTGCCCACTTCCTGAGCTCAGCACTCGCGCTGCCTGCTGCACTCACCAGTTTAGCATAACAGTCGGAATAATCGCAAGATTTTAATAATATTAATATATCATTATGGTTTTGTGTATCTGCTGCCTACCCTGAAGCAGGACCAGGTCTGTGCACATTGAGCATGGCATCGCTTCTGCCTGGCATGGCTGTGGGCACAACAGAAGGCATGGAGGGCTTATCCCAGCACGAGCGCAGGCCACAGACACTCTCACAGACTCGCAGGAAAGGAAGGGGCCTGGTTCAGCGCTGTCTTAGCAGCAACACACCTCCATAGTGCTCTGGCACAGGGTTTGCTCGGTTTGCGTCAGCAACCAACTCGTGATGCACCGGGTTTCAACAGATTACTAATGACTGCCAGGAACAGAGACGTCACGCCGCAACGTAGCGCCAAGGCATACAGTGCACTACGCAATGATACGCTCGAGATCTGCAGGAAAATAGTGTGTTTTTAGAATGAATAAATAAATAAAGAAAAAAGACAGATAAAGCGAACCAACGGTCTAAAAGCTGGTTTACAAACCATGACTGAATCTCATGTGATTCATGCACGTCCCACTGCTCAGCAAAAACATTACAAGAATAGTTTCTGTCCAAGTGTCAAACTGTTGGACAAAACCATGATCTAATTAGTCAAGTGTACCCCGATCTTTAACATAGCTGCTATCTGGCTCAGTGTCTACCAGGGGCTTACGAGGTGAACATTTATCCGGATCTGGAGATGAGCGTTCATGTAGGAAGAACACCACTGGGAATTTTAACTATATAAATCACTCGGCGTGCCAGGTGTTCTACAATCGTTAATTACACTAGCTGTCGGTCGCAGCATGGCTGAAAGTAGATCTGTACAGAGCAAGTGCCTGCCAAAACCACATGTAAGACTAGTCACAGAAGCACTTTCACCAAGATAACACATCTAATACCACTGTCATCTTAAATAACGCTTTGATTCTTTAATAACTTTAATAAAGTCATTCAGAATAGCATCTGAACCATATTTGGGATTTTACCAAACATAACCACAACTGCATCTCAGTCGTGCTGTATACAGCAATACAGCACTCCGTCTCGTGTGATATCTCTTAATTATATCCTTATGTCCCTGCTTCACTCCTCCTCCAAACCTACTGTTACATTGTTTATGTAAATAAGCTACTGCTAAGCCACACAACTCAGACAACTGCAGAGCAGAGCAAAAAGCCAGGGAGAGGGACTCTTCTTATATGAGGTCACAATAGGGCAAAAATCTAATAAGACAGATATAAAAATAGAAAGACAAAAAATAAAAGTCCCCTTTAAAATGATTTGGCAAAGCTGTTGAAAATGATCATGTGGTGTTACCAGTAATTTCACTCCCAAATAAAATATATTCTTAATATGGGCAAAATAAAAAAGTATAAGACATGACTAGAGTATCTGTGCGTTATATAGAAATTGCAGCAGATAAGTTTATTCCCTTACTGAAATTGCTGTTTGTACATTTTTCAGCCTCGTTACTGAGATCAAACTAATAAAAAATGCACAAGACTAATATTTAGTTGAGCGTAGCATATCAATTATTCATACTCCAGCCTCTGAACATTGATATCTTATTTTGAATTTTAATATCGTTACTGCAATTACTGGCTGGCTGTGCCACATGACAAGGCGAACATGCATGGTGTTAAAGAACACACAACGAGTGTTAGAAACACACTGTACTTTCCATGGATGGAGGTGTAAAGTGTGATACAACCTCTCTCTCTCTCTCTCTCTCTCTCTCTCTCTCCCTCTGCTTCTCTCTGCCTGTCTTTCACAGCTCACTATTCTTTACCAATAACCATGTTGTAACAAAGATGACATGATAATATGATTAACGGCCCATATATGGACATTGCAAAACATCCCTTTAATTATTCATTGTTATGACTCAGATCTACATGTCACTTCTATTCATGACAAGAGCAGTTTAGACACACCCAATTACCGTGAAACCATAATAAAAAACGTCTCATTCTTTTCCTAGCATAATACAGAAGAGCCATCAGAACCTAGATGGTTTATTATATACTGAGCAATAAAGAGAAATATTCTATATTCAATAATTATGTAAAGGGAATTATGAGCATACTATATCCATATTATAGAACTTCTCCAAATCTGCTAATTAGAAATAGAAGTGAATGAAGCTTGAGTAAATGAATCCCCTGCCCTGTCTGGTTATACAGTTAGAATACAAATATATTTATGCAAATATTTATCCATAAATCTGACTCGAACCTGCAAAAGAGATACATATGGTTTCACCACAGGATTTTTTTTTACGCTAGGTGATATTTTCAAGTGCCTGTAAAACACTGCCATAAAATCTATAATAAAATTTAAAATATATAATTACATTTTCTATTTTTTTCTTGATGTCCACCACATGACAGACAAACATGGTCCTATAAAACTTGGTCACCAAAAATCCACTGAAATATAATGTCTAGAACTATATACTAGCTGAAGTGTGGTGTGGTGTACAATGTTTTAACAGAAAGGGGAGCTACAGAGAAATATTAGGCAAAACATTCAGATTATAAGTTAATACATTTATCAATGGGGTAAAGCCTTTTCGTCAACATGCTAAAATACAGAACTACTTATGAGTGGAATATTAAAGAGATATTAACAGTGTGCTGTAACAATTACTGTCTGGAATTTATACGAATTATAGGCAGATAAAATATAGAGAATGTAATAATATTCGGACAACTATTAAGAAAAATTTGATTGGTATTGAAAATGTGAGCATACATGAAACCTAGCAGATAATGTGTTATCTTTTACTCTGCATATGAAGTAACCATCAGCACTCTTAAAGCCTACAGTACATGAAGCATGATTTTTCAGTACACCGCTCCTACAGTACCATCATAAAATGCTCGACAGAGCACATTACAGAAACACCAGGGTTCTGAGAGCAGAGACAGAAGCTTATGTAACACACACACACACACACACACACACACACACACACACACACACACACACACAATTATCATTAGCATTCACTTAATCAAATAATAGCAACCAGGAAAATAAGCAGAAGCCAAATCTGCTCACAATTAGGTCTCGTTCCCCTGCCAGAGCAGAGCAGCAGATGAAGAAGTAGCAAAGGGATGTACCTTGTAAATGAGAGTCAAGTGTAAGTGCTGGGCACGCTAAGTGGCTAGCACTTTCTGCTTTTCATTACTTCTCTGCTTACAAGCTCCTGCTTGTGCGGGTATTTACGTGGCACAAAGAATGTGACTGTTGCGTAATAATAAACGTGTGTTAAGTGATTAAGCCGTCCCATGTTGCAATGATTTTTGTGTGTGTGTGTGAGTGCGTGTACAGTATGTTAGCATTAGGTCATGCTGATGAATATGACATCTGTAACAAACAGTTAAATACTCAAATTCTCAAAACTATCAGAATCAAGGAATCTCACAATACTGGCAATCAAGACAGTCGAGGAGTTCAAGACCAAGTCCTTCAGATAATGCCCCCTGACTGAGATGCTTCCTGAGACATTTCTTCTACATCTTGGGTTGAAAAATCACATTAGCTTAGCACCTTCAACTTCCCAAAATGTGGCAACTTCCCACAGCCAAATTTAGCCTGGTAAATGATAACAGGTTTATATGACGTAGTATTGTACGTTCAGCAAGAACTGCTCATCACTCTGCTAATAAGGTGCCTGCACACAGTTGGTGCTTGGGCTACTCTTCATTCTAAGTCAAAATGCTACGGCTGTTGTTGTTCATGATGATGATGGTGCCATGCTACCATATGTGAGCATTTTAGGAAAGCAGAAAGTACAACCGAGACGGTTCTAATGACAACACTTGAATAGACACTTTCCCTTGTTTTGATCCTCGGAAAGATTCCAGGTATGCCAGAGATGCAGCAGATCGGCCGGAGAGCCAGGTTTCATTCCACAGCTATCAGATAGGGGTCTTTGAGACATCCAGCATGATGGCCAGACAGACACGAGGTGCAGGAAAAACCTGTTCAAGGTCAGCGTAATCTCACTGCCAGGGCTACCCCGGGTTCACACGAATGACTGAAGAAATGCTTTTCAGACATGTCACATGCAGTTAACTGTTCTAAAAAAGGAAACAAGTACAGACATTGACATCGCATTTAGAAGTGTTTAGGACGTCATAAACCTTGCAGTTTAGACAGTTACTGGTATAGAAACTCTATCAGATGGTAAAATTCCAACTCTGGTCTTACTGCAGCAGGAGGAAACAGAAAGAGAAAGAAAGACAGAAAGCAAGTTGTCTAGCACTGCCACTCCTTTCCGGACTTGTCCGTTCTGGTTATGCCGTTCTGTCTGTCTTCACGCCCACAGACGAAAACAAGCCCTGCTCTTAGTGCCTCTGTACACACACACACACACACACACACACACATAGGGAAAGGTTTGCCTTGAAGAAAATGACATTACATACCAGCCTGGCTTGACTGGCCCCTCAGTCATCTGCTGCATTCCTGGGTGCTCACTCTTCCCTTGTCCATTTCCAGGGAGTCGAGTATACGAGCGCCTGGTGAAACTCCCATCAATCAGAAGACACTCGCTGATCGAGCGTATGCTAGGAGACCTACTGATGTAAGCTAGTCACCAGAGAAAATACCCAGTCGTGACGCATATCCAGGAACAAAAATAGCTCTGGGGCCCCTCTAGGGATTCTACAACAGGCTACGCGGAGAAGCATTTTCAGCGCTCACGCAGCCTGTAGGCCGGTTCTGCTTGCTTGCGTTTATATTTTTGTGAAGGGAGAAATGACTGCAAATAGACAGGTCAAAAGCGCTAGGGATGGAAGTTCAAACTGTGTGTGTGTATGGTTTAGACACCCTGCCTTATCAGAAGGAACTTTAACCATCTGGCCTCAATGCCTTTGACCTGGGGTTGTCCATGGCATGCCAAGCAGGGCATAACGACAAGGCACCACTTCCTTTTCTTGGCCTCCATCATTTATAGCTCTCCCTCAGCACTATAAATAACACGTGCGACATTCCTCCGCAGACGTCCTCTCTTTTGTACGATTACTGACTAAACAAGTATATGATAGACTTGCGGATCATAGAAATGTCTCGTATAGGAGTTTTGGTCGGGTGTGTGTGTGCGTGTGTGTCAAAAGTTGCTCCTGCATAAAGATGACATGCACAGGACATAAAAAAAAACATTATGTAATATTGGGCAGCATACTGTCCAGGGTGCACCCGCCTCGTGCCTCAAGTCTCCTGGGATAGACTCCAGGCTTCCTGTGACCCTCTACAGGATAAGCAGTATACAATGAATGAATGAATGAATGAATGAATGAATGATAAAAAACTATCATGAAGTCAACTTCCAAACGAGATTTAATAATCAAGGTAAAAGATATGCAAACAGCCATAGAAATAACAGTTTACTCTGCTTTATCCGCGGTACATGTTCGTTCCTGAGCTGTCAGAGGCACTCTGGCACTCTTTTACAATCTAATTTACACAGCTAAATATACATGACCTCTCCTGCCCACCAGAGGGGATGCTGGGATCCCATGTGGATCACGCACAAAGAGAGAGGGGAAAAAAAAAAAAACTAAAAACAAACCATAGCCTCTGATTCCCCAGGGCTCATGTTCGCTGTTTAAGCAAGCCTTACAGTAAACAGCATTCCCGAGGGACGGGGCTGCCACGAAAAATCATGTGATACCTCCAGAGCATGATGCCCTAGATGATCTTGTGGTAGAGCGAGCTGCTGAAAATGGTACTGTAAACACAATCCTCATGGAGAAGACAAGACAGGTTTCAGAAATAAAGAGATTGATTAAGTGTTTTGTTCTGTTTTTTTGGAAAGAGAGCATCTAGAAAAAACTAATGGACCATACAGCCCCCTTTTGACCCTGGGCACTTATGTCATGTCAAAACTAGGAATGGGTGAATATTGATAGTATTGATACCAGCATTGGTATTGGCATCAAATCATTACTAGCAAGATGAAGTGTAATATTTCTCTCCTCTACGGTCAGCATATTTCTCCGGATCCATCAGAGTTGACAGGTCTGTGCATACACTGCTTCTTTCACATTTCTACGCACATGCTCTGCTTTGTTTTGTTGTCCTGCTGTCATGTGACTCAGTGGCGTTAAGCAGACACTGTTGGCTGCAGTGAGTGAGAGATGCAAAGAGAAAGAGAAAAAGCGTTGTGTGGAGTTTTTACAGTCTTATGGGTGCAAATGAAAACATTGCTAACTGCAATGTGTGCAGGAAGGAAATTTGCTACTGTGGCAACGCCACCAACTATACAAGCATATTAAACAACAAGGAAAAGAGGACTCCCAGCTGCAAAAGAAACAAAGAGAGGAGGAGGGAAATCCCCCAGACAGACCCCCGGCAGTGCCGGCACAGAGACAGAAGTCACTGGCGGAGTTGTTTCAGAGATACAAAGAATCTCCTGGTAGCTTATTTATATAGATGAACATAATGCTTTAGTCATGTCAGACCTTCAGCATCAGTTAACGTTAATCTTCCAAGTGTAAATGGACATCACAATTGTTACTTTAGCAGACTGATTAATTATAGACTATATTAATGATGCACTCACCTTACTTATTACAATACACTGGTTTCCCCAATACAAAACTACATGTAAATTCAAGTGCATACTTTAAACGTAGAAATTATTGGTATTGTTGATGATGCCCCATATTTACTTGGTATAGTATAAATTCCAAATTGTGCAGTATCGTTCACCCCTAGTCAAAATCTTACGGCATGTGGGCAAAAGTTTGTGCACTGCTTGACCGTCACACCTGTATATGCTTCTTCAGCTAACCTTAAAGTTGTAATTACACAATAGTATAGAATAAAAAAAGAAATCAAATCTTACACTTGCTCTTGTAGCTGGATCAACACAAAGTCCCACAACATCTATAAGACAGCCTTTCCAGAGGAGAAAAATTGAGCTGATTAGAAACAGTGTTGTTGTAAGTGCTGATGCGTTTAATGATCAGGGGTGTACATAGTTTCAGTCACATTCGCTGACTAAGATGAAATGCTGTGAATTCTTAAGAATGCTCGATTCCTCCATGCCTCTTGCACTAGCTAATTTGTCAGATCTTCTGTATGTCTTCGCTTCATCCATATTTAATCCTGGACACATGAAACAAAAATGTGATATCGAAGTGGTTTCGTATGAATGCTTAATAATAATGAGCAATTTCTCAATAACGAAAAACGTCTGTCAAACAGACTAATGGAACGAATGCCTCTATAAGTACCTCTATATTCTGAATCTGTGCTCTATACACTGTAATAAACCTGAGCTGTGCTTCAGTTATATTTCTTTATGATATAACAGCACACATACTAATACAGCCATAGACTTTATTATTATTATTATTATTATTATTATTATATTATTATAGTAGTACACTTTGTTGGCAAAAGTCCAATGAGCAAATTTGCTAGCAGAGTAAAGCACCTTGTCACATTTATTATAATTTATTGTTACATTATACAAATTTATAATTACATGGCTTACAGTTATGACTAATCCACTGTTTTCTGTGTGTTTTTGTGGTTTGTTTGTGACTGCTTAGCTTATATTGACAAGTGCTTGTTACAGTAGCAAGTGCTTGTTAGCTACATGTTAGTATTATGATTAGCCACTTCACTCTAACATGTACTAGCGTAACTGACAACGATGTATGTCATACATACTTCGTCATGCATAACCATGCATATTTGGTCTTGAACTTGTGACTGAATCAAGACAAAGGTCTTTCACAGTCCGGTTCACAGCCCCTGAGGGAGCTCAAGGAGCAATGTGTAAGGTGATGTTTAAAATGTATGACAGGGATAGTGACATGCAAACACACACACACACACACACACACACACACACACACACACACACACACACTACCTTCATCTGTGTGAGATCTAAGAAAGCAGTCCATTTTTGTTTCACCTTGCATAAAATCAATTCAACATCACATCAGCTTTGTGACTGCGTAGTTTTCCGTCAAGCAGTGTTTCATACAACATTTTTCACCTCGCAGATTTGTGGACAGCAAATGGAGGAAGCTAATGATGACAACAAAAAAATTGGTGTACACTAATACATTGGAGCATTATGCCCGACTGGAGTGTCAGGGGTCTATTTGGGGTTTTTCATTTGGTAAAAACAACTGCTTAAAAAGAAGAAACAAGCACTTGTGTGGCCAGCATGCAAGGAAGCGTCTGGCCTGTCTGTACTCCAAAAGGACTGACTTTGGCCTATTACACAACTTGCTGTGTTTTCCTCTGGAGCAGCTGTCTCCCATTTCATCCGCACAAGTGGGGAAAAAATTCTTGGTCAGGTACCAAAAATTGCACCGTCTACTAAAAATTCCCATCAGTCCATGAACGCTCATGTTGCCCCATGGCACCTGTTACATCAGAAGCCGGGCATGCCGAGGCAGAGCTACCCCTTGACGTTTGACCTCTCCAGAACCACTACCCCAACCCCCAGCCAGCATTCAGAGATTAGCCAGACAAGCACAGCAAGTTTTAATGCCAAGAATGAGGCCCGGGGGGGGGGGGGCTTCCCAGACACAGCTAAGACCCCCAAAATGCCCTCAGCTATAAAGCATGTGCTGGCTGGTGTGACTCCTAGAACAAGCACAACAAACACAGCATGATGCTTTGGCGTGCAGGGAATGACTGTAGTTTTTTTTTCCATAAGCACCGCCTTGGTGCTTTTCCAAGAGCTTTACATATAAATATTGTATAATTGTGTAGTATACATTGTGTAATATATAATATGATATATGGTATATTGTATAATAAATTATCTTCTTCTGTCCTTAAATGATATCTAAACTGTCTGGATGGATGGATTGAGGAAGGCTATTTGTTCTTTGACAGAAGGATGCTTTCTGGCCTTCTGGAATTCAAGCTATCATTGTGCATAATGACATTTCACCTCACATCTCAGTCTTTACTGTAAGCAAAGACACTTTGTGGAGCTTTGAGGAGCTTTGAGAAGCCACAAACACTCACACACTCCAGGATATTTGGAAACCAAGGACTTGAAACTGAAGGAAACTCAGTTTCAGGCAGCATGCATACCAGACCAGATTGGAAACACCAACCCTGTAGGTGCGAAAAGACAGTGCTAAGACGAGGTGTTCCACCACAGATCACACAGGGTTAAGCCTAGTCCCTGACCTCATAACCTCCTGTGCATTCCAGAACAGTATCCTTAACATCACCACAACCCATAACACCTGACCTAAAACATATTGTATCTTATAGTGGATCGGAAACTGCTCTACATCGTCATATATAACTGAGAACAAGGCTCCTTTTGCTGTGTGTTTGTTTTTATGCTCGTTCCATTCCAGGGTTTGTGCAATTTGGAGCTCTGCCAAGCTGCTTATGGGAAGAGAAATGACTCAGTGATGCCTTTAACCATTCCTCATCCAACAGAGTTCGGTTAGGACGAACAGAAATAAGATATCATGTTCTGATCTGTCGGAACCCGTCATGACAGGTGAAAGAAAAACATCCGTCCCTCTTCATGGCAACCTTGAGTAATATTCCAGCAATAAATAGGGATAGGGATAAATAGTTATGTAGGTCTTTCTGTAGTCACACTAAATGAAGATTTAAGCCCTCGGTGAAACTGAGTATCTTTGACACACAATCTTATTCTTTCTCTTGTGTTCCACATTCCCATCTGCAGCACAGGATGCTGCTCAACATGAAATACGCACCGAGCTATAAAAACGCATTATATAATGTATCCACCAAGCCTGACGCAGGCATTTTGCAGCAGCTAATTAAGGAAACGTGCTGCGGGGGACAAAATGATCTCCTTTTTTTCTAGAAGCTTATCTGCAGAATGATGGAGAATTGCAAAAACAAAAAAAGATGCTACGAAGAAAAACAAGACTCATCTGTAAATGCTGAAAGGGTTGAATGAAGCGGCCAGAAGAAGCACAGAGAGACAGACAGAGCGTCTGGAGGAAATGGATGCAAAAATGAATAAACAATCAACAATCAATAGTCTGATGTTGTAATAGAAGCTGGAGCAGGAAGGATGCAACAGTAGAGCAGGGTAGGAGCTAGAGCATTGAAGCAGCTCGGGAGACGCAGAAGAATACAGCTGTCTCAGTTCTCACTCAGTCCATCAGCTACAGCTCCATGTCTCATTTTGCAAACAAATGACTTTATACAAATGACTTAAATGACAACAGCAGGAGAGCTTTCCTCAGAATCTCTTTTCCTACAATGATTTTTAAGGTAATCAGGAGAAAACGCTGTGTTGGATCCTGTTTTTGTGTCTTCTTGTGCATCTGCAGGAAGCTTCTTCTGCTACTGTATACTTACAGTTAAAGAAGTTCCCATATGAGTCTCCTACTTAAACAGTGTCTGTCACTTTAAATGCAAATAAGTGAATGCCCCTTCCTCCTATGCCTCTTTTATGGAAGGGAATCTTTCTATCCAATCAGAACTGAAAAAAATGTATGTGCCTGAAAAGGGGGTCTGGGGGGTTCCCCACCCTTAACCCCCTTCTTGCCTGGAATGAGCTCATACCAGTGGAAAATATAAATGACATGTTTATGAGGGGAAATAGGAGGTAAGGTTTTTTTTTCTTGTCATGATTTGTCTGTCTATTCCCCAAGAGAACATTTTGAATTTTGTATAAAAGGTGCCCTGTAAACTCTTAACCATAGCTGTAATAAATTGGAAAAGCAAAGACAAGACCAAATCTGAGCATTTTCAGTTGAGTGCTAGCATCATTTTTATTGTCTTCTGTACTGTAGGCATTTCTGTGATGAAGATTATGATGAGTACTACCACTACTACT
Organism: Clarias macrocephalus; assembly: GCA_011419295.1. NCBI lineage: Eukaryota > Metazoa > Chordata > Actinopteri > Siluriformes > Clariidae > Clarias > Clarias macrocephalus. The sequence continues at coordinate 45,120 of JAAGKR010000421.1, forward strand.
ACCACTAATAATAATAATAATAATAATAATAATAATAATAATAATAATAATAGGAGAAGTGCTGGAACTCAGCCCCAAATGTCACTGAAAGCAAAAGCGTAGATGTGGACCATTAAAACGTGGGCTCGGAGACTGGCAGCGTCAGTTTAAAGCCTACTGCCAAGCACACAGATGGGATGAAGAGAGCAGAGATGAAGCAGAACACCTGCCCTCCTTCCCTCACTCCCTCAGTAAACTCCAGATCTTCTTCTGCATCACACTATCTGCTTCAGCTGAAGCACAGCACTAAGGCACGCTTGGAGAGCACAGGAATAAGCAAACAGCGAGCAGATTGCAGGCTTAGGCTCGGATGTGAGTGTATGCAGCGTGGGCCGCTGGGAGCACTAGAGACCTGACGCTGGCGGTTCACACTTCCTCAGCCCGCGCACTACTCTGCATGTCTGTGTGTGTGTGTGTGTGTGTGTGTGTGTGTGTGTGTGTGTGTGTGTGTGTGTGTGTGTGTGTGTGTGTGTATGTGTGTGTGTGCATGAACAAAAGCACCAGCAACACCTCCTCACCGCTCATCCGCACTACATCACACCATGTGTTTAGAGGAGGCAAAAAGAGACGCCGCTGACATCACACCACGCAGGTGGCGCCCCTTTCACGGGAGGAAAGCGAGAGCGGATAAAGAGTGCTGCAGAAGGCTCCTTTAGTGTACAAAGACACTGTATTAACACGTGAGAACACTTAATGCCTGACTTTATTGCATGGTGTCTTAGTTTTGCACCACTTCCTGTCTACACTTCTTCACTCTATTTTCCACCTTTTTTCTCTCCTTTCAGTTGTGAACATGGCCTGTGATGACATCCATGAAGTTCAACATATACAAAAGGTTTAACTGAAATTTCACTGGAATCTGAAATGAAGCAGAAAGAAACCTGCTGAAAAGCTTCCTAGATCAAAGATTAAAAAGAGTGTGTGTGCCAAACACACACCACAGGTCCAAGCCTTGCTTAGTGATCTACAGTTACACCTTTCTCCTTTCTTTTCATTTTGTTTTGAGATTAAAACGTTTGCAACAGGATATGATGTCCTCATGCATATTTATAAGTTTTCTCTCTCTCTCATTTTATAACCACTCCTTGGATAAATTTGAGAAAATACTTGATTTCCTTGATAGGACAAAAGAGATATAAGATAAAAACAAAATAAAGGAAGATAAGATAAGATAAGATAAGACAGACAATAAAAAATATAACAAAGGACAAAACAAGCAAAGATAAAGCAAGACTAGATAAGACAATATAAAACAAGATATGGCAACAAAAGCATTTGTGCATACAATAATTCGTGTACTCCTTCAAAGCCTCGGTGGTAGTGACTTACCCCTGTAGTGCTACATGTTCATGAAAGAACAATGAGGTTTAATCTAATATGTGTGCCATAATTAAACCTCACCTACCATTAATCCGAATGGTAAATTGAAGCAGGGTGAAGATGAGGCAGGTCATTATTCACCAGAGTCCGTGTGGGAATGTTAATAATAATAATAAAAATTAAAAAAAACAATCCCTACAAGGATACTGAGAACTCTGGAGAAGACTTATTTTGTCTGTCCCAGACAGGAACATTGGATTGATTAAAATTGACTTTGTGTTAATTAAAAGGAGCTTGTGATACCTCATAGCAAAGACGGATTGCTAAATTCTGCATTTCTATATTATTATGAATGTTCACAGCAATTCATGGAAGTTAACCTGAAAAGCCAGCATTAAAGCCATTTGTATGGGTCAAGTTGAGCAACAGGAAAAAAAAAACCTTAAATAAATAGTCATCCATCCATCTTAGCTAAGAGTGCCACCTGGCAGAGAGCTTCTAGGCTATGGCTTTGATGGTGAGGGTGCACATACTTTTAGGCAACAGGCTGGCTGGACACTTAATTTCTGCAACTGTCTCATGCTCATTCCCAACAGGAAGTGTCCCAGTCTTGTGCTACAGAGTGTGCAGCAAGTCATTTGCATGGTTCAGAGAAGAGGAAGCGAAAGCCGCTCGGTCCGCAGGGGAGAAAAAAGGCAGGGCAGGGTGCGTTTCTGGTCGAGCCGTGTTGCTTCTCCTCGCCTTGCCTTACTGCTTTCCATGTGTTTTGACTACAGACGCATGGCACCCAGCACAGCCCTTGGCCAACAGGAAGCAGCAGCACACACAGCCGTGCTATTCACATTCAAATTAGGCTGTTATCAGGAAGCCAGCATTGGCAGGAAAGTGGGAAGAGAGTGCGTGAGAAAGAGAAATATATATATATATATATATATATATATAGAGAGAGAGAGAGAGAGAGAGAGGATGAAGAAGAAGAAGAAGAAGAAGAGGAGAGTAAGCCCTTTCAAGCTTGACACACAGCAGAGTGTGCAATGACACCACCATGCCAACAGAGCGCTATCTAGAGCACACACTTCCTGTTCCCAAGTTACTCTTGTTTATGGACAATTTGATACACAAACATAGACAATATTCCAACGGTGTTATGTTTTCTGCCCCTGTGTATGACCCCTTGCCTCTTTCAGTGCCACGTTCAACCCTGTTTCAGCATAAGACTGTAGGTGTAGGCATAAGAAGATGTAATTATCACTCACTGGAAAAGCTCTCGAACCTACTAGTGTAGAGCCCAATCCAATCCTGTTCACACTTCAAGAAGTCTTTTACTGTCTAGCGATAAAAGGTCCTGAGGAAAGATCAAAGGTCATGGTCAAACACTTTCTGAGTGATTCGTCTTTAAAACATCTGGCATATGTTCACAAGATTGCTTGGTGTGCATGGCCTTGAAAAAGCATGTTGTGTGTGTGTTTGTGGGTTGTGTCCCATCACCTAGCAAACACCTGCAAACACTCAACTGCTGTTTAAAGACAAGTGGTGGTAAATTTAGCGGCAGATTCTTTGTCTGGTGCTGCCACGTGTGCCAGTCAGCAGGAACGCCACCACCGCCGCTTTGTTGAACCAACCACATTGTGGGGGGGTTCACTCATGCAGGCACATAGCAGTTCTCTCTCCAGCGATATCTCTGTCCATGTCCTCCTTCTACATTTCCCCTTTTCTTTCTTTCACCTCATTTCTACGAGCACGGCTTTTCACTCTACCTGATTCCATCAAGGACAAAGCAAGGTTTTCAACATGGTTTCCATGGAAACAAAGAATGCCTTGCTTCTTCAGGCGGGTTTTGTGCATCACACGAACATACCACTCTCAACACATGAAATGGTCATGGTTAAAAGGTCTGGAATCCCTGCAGCAGGTCAGCAGGTCATCTGATCATCCAGGCGTGACGTTACATGCTAATGTAGAGAATTGATATTCCTCTTTCCCACCATCACAAAGCATTACAGAAGGTATTAATATTAATACCTAGAACAAGTTTACAACAATAACAAAATGATTAAAGAAATAACATAAAAAATAATATCACCTTTACCTGTCCTGCTGCCATGTCTCATATTTCGAAATTGCCACGCTCAATAGAATTAAACCTTTTATTTACTGAATGCTAACTTTGTAAAATATTTTGAGCAATCCGTTGCCACAAGAGACTCTCGAGGATATTGATAGTACAACGATTACTGACAGGTTCTACATGTCACATTTAGACAATGTAAAAACACCGTGTTCCTTTCCACCACGGGCTCTGTTCTACCTGTAAACCTAGCAGGTTGATTAGCCGCTGGGAACAGGACTTCACCGTTGAGCAAATGTAGCACACAGGAGAAAGCTAGTCAGATCGGAGTATCTTAATCATATTAAGCCTGCAGTTTGTTACAAGGCTAATAATTTTAAGTTATTATTAGTTATTATTAGTTAATATTGAAGTTAATATATACTTATGCTGCTAGCACTATGCTAACATTTGCTTGATGTCAGAACTTTATATAGGTGCTATAGTAAAAGAAAAAGCTGACACGTTGGTTTATTATGCATTTGGTTTGACTGTCAGCATTTTATGTGGCTAGTCACCCACACAGCTTCGCTATGGCAAGGTGTTTAGCTCAACACCATATGTATATATCTATATTTTATATCACAACAATCTCTCTTTTTCCTTTCTCTCTCTCTTACACACACAACATTAAAACACACTTCATCTGTATCTGGTTTCCACGCCGTGACGAGTGGCTCGCAGCTGTGTAACGTAGAGCCACTTTCAGCCCAAGGCCCTGATAGCTATCAGCACTTTGCATGTCTATTTCTGTATGTGGCTACATTGCAGCCCTTATTCAAAAAGCCATGGCCCGGGCCGCGACTTTGTGCTTCCACACAAAATTACAGAAGCTGCTGAGACACTGTCTAAAAGATAAGCAGCCAAGACTGCGCGGACACCACAGCATGCTAGTCATCTGCATGCTAGAACTATATACAGGTTAAACAAGAGGACTATGGATTAGCCTTTGACTAAATTGTGTGTAATATGTGAACTAATGCTTTTTTTTTCATTCTACTTTCTGGGAAAAAGATTTCCTTAGTGCTGTGTTATCCATAGTGCTAATCATTATTAGTAAAAAAATATCACTTTAATTCAACAATACTATCAACCAGTATAACTATTTGTTATTCTGATTGAGCTGAAAACAACAGTATGAAATGGCGAAGTAAATGTTCTCTTATTATATAAAAAATATAATAAAAGGACAATCAATGAAAAACACCTTTTTATGCTAACTACATATATATACACACACACACACATTTAGTTAGTGTATATACACACTCACATATGAAAGTCGATATTACCTTTGGATTCTTCTCTTAGTTGTCCCGCAAGTTAAGCCAGGCAAACACACTCCTAACACACCCTGTTTCCAAAAGGCATCAGGAAAGGGAGTGTTAAACAAATAAACACACACACACACACACACACACACACACACACACACACACACACACCTATATCTATATCTATATCTATGCACACACTCACAATGTGTTCCTCTTCTGGCTCTTTACACTATCAAGTGTTACAGAGACATAACCACACAATCATCCTGATTCCCCAAACCTGTGCCTGACTCAGTCACCTACCACTAGTCTCTAGTTGCACCCAAACCCGATGGCCCACCTGACACTGTGTTCTCCATGTGCCTCCAAAAAGGGCAAAGAAAAGGGAATCCAAAAGACACAAGTCCTATCCATATGCATGATGCAGCCCTCCATCACTTTCATTCACCCGAGCTGCCCTCGCACAAGAGGAGGAAACACAACCATCACGATTTCTTTACTATAATCTAAAGCAGGCAGGGGGAGGGGAGGGGAGGGGAGGGGGCGTCTTCACATGATAAGGCTTTGAAATAGGTCTGTATCTGTTGCTGCTGAAGAAAGTGAAAAAAGAGAGAAGAGAGCCAGGTAACGAGAGAAAGACTACCTCATTTATGAAGCAGGAAGCAGGGGAGGCCGCGAGCACTTCCTGTGGTGTGTGCGGATGAGGTGAGCTGAGTGAGGACGTCATAGGCAGCAGTCGTCAAGGTGTCAGGACAAACCATGCGCAAAAAACAAACTTGAGACGCTCGCAGTAAGAGTGCACAAAAACACACACACACACAAATGCGTATGAACACGCACACACACACACACACACACACACACACACACACACACACACACACACACACACACAGTCTATACGCAGCTCAGATGGACACTATAGACTAGATTATATAAAAATACACCAAATGGATCAGCTGTTAATTTTATGACACACTTATAGAGTGTGTCTCATTATATTTAATTTAATGAGATATGAGGTCAGTTTAAAATATTATAATACAATACAATGATACAATCAAGCTCAACCATCTTGTTTACCAAACCACTCCATATCCCGATCTCAAGAAGCACCACAAAGTTCAGCAGAGTTAACCACAACTGGTGCAACACAGTGCACTTGGGTATGTTTTCGCTGCACTGTCACCGTGGAGAGCATGAGGTGCAGAGATCAGGCATCGAGTAAAAAGTGACAACAGCCTTGTGCAGTTGTATAGGGTGCCGCAAATGCAAGGCACGATGCAAATCCGTGAGGCGTTACTAGGCTGCACAGCAAGCATGGCATGTGATACAGTCTTTATTGAGGCTCTTATAGTTAAAGATGAACCAACATACAAATATTATATAAGATGGTTCACCTTTAACTTTAACATTTGCATTTAAAGATACTGACACTAAAATGACACATTTGAAATAGGAGTGAATTGCAGACATGACAGAATGCATTATATCAGGAATATTTATATTATTATAATATATATCTTCACAAAATGTTTGAGATTTGTATGATTTTGTGAATTTATTAAAATTAAAAAAATCATAAATATCTCAAAAATTGTGTTGGTCCAAGCTGAAATATTCCTCAAATCATGCATTCTGGCATGCCTGCAATTCACTCCTATTTTAAATGTGCCGTTTTAGTGTCAGTATTTTTAAATGCAAATAAGTTGCTGATGGCATGTTTTTATGGACAAAAACAGAAAAATAAAACAAGGGAATTTTTTTTCTGGAGACCCTCCATTTTCATTTGGAGACCCTTAGTAAACTTTTGTACTAAAAACAGGGACTAACAACATGTATTCTTGTTAAGTTGTCAAATTTTTGGAAACCTTTACATAAAACAAGACAGGTAAAATGCTATTAAGGACTGTGAAGATATAAAATAAATAAGATACAAATGTATAAAAGTGAAATTTTTTGTTTCACAATATGCACAACTTGCAGCACCAAGCAAACCCAGAAGTATTGCAAGTTTATCACAATCACATGATCGCAGCAAACTTTCAAACTGTTGTCCTATGTGATGAACTCCGCTCTTGTCTATTCTTTGCAGAATCTGTTACTGTTCGCTATTTCTGACCAGCTCAGTGTCAGCCATGTTCCTTCCCCATCTGTTATTATAAGCCCTTGTCACATGACTGTAATATTCACATATTAAAAACAATATTTCTGTTTTAAGGTGTTTATTATGTTATACAGCACACCCATTACATTTATTATTATTATTATTATTATTATTATTATTATTATTATTATTATCTGAGGTAATAATAATAATTTGAATAAGTCTTAAATCATTCACTCACACTCATTGTCTATACCGCTTTACACTGTATACAGGGCTGTTGGGGGCCTGGAGTCTATCAAGGAGACTTAGGGCACGAGGCAGGGTACACCCTATCCAGGGCACAAATACACACTCATTCACACTATGGGCAATTTGGGAACGCCACTTAGCCTAATTGGCATGTTTTTGGACTGTGGGAGAAAACCGGAGTACCCTGGGGGAAACCTGCCAAACACTGGGGGTGGGGGTGGGTGTGTGGATGCAAACACCATGCACACAGAGGCGAGAATTGAACCTGGCCAAGAATTTAACCAAGACCTTGGAGGTGCAAGAAGACTGGGCTAAACACTAAATCACAGTGCAGCCCTAAATCTTTAATCAGTTATTATACACTCTAAAATGCCTCACTGGAAATAATTACTGGGAATAACACTGGTGCAAAGCAAAAGGAAAATCCATCCAAAACCAAGATGACAACACGCGCGCTTGTTCTAAGAGAAATTAACTGAACGTGAATAGAGTCGGGTTGCAGCGACAGCTGCGTTTGAAGAGTCCCCCTAGAGTGTCCCCCCCCCGCTCACTGACTGAGAACACGTCATGGAACATTCCCGGAACGAGCCAGCGTCCCACCCACCGTCACCCAGGCACGCGCACACACGCATATACATTATATATACATTTTATATATATATATATATATATATATATGCGCGGATGTGTATGCATACGCACACTGACGCACGCACACGCACACACCTGACAATCTGTGTACACAGTGTACTTTACAACACACTTCAAAGTTAAATAAATAAATAGAAAGCAACTGTCATAAAAATAATAACAATAATGTTTTTCCTTTGACGGAACCTACGAGCTATCCCGGTGAAGCCGCTCCCTGCCTGTGCACATTCCTCAGGATATTACGCAGCATTCCCGATATCAGCGCGCGAGCAGCTGGGTATTCCCCCCAAAAAGGTGGATTATTCCAATAAGCACAAAGCGTACTCGCATTTGCTACGGAACTGAGCTGAGCAAGCTCGCGCTCAGGAGGCAGACAGTGTAGCAGCTCGCGCTCTTACCGTGCTCAGGGTTCTTCTCTTCACAGAGCGTCCGAGAACATCCCAGGGAATGTCAGCGCGCCTGGTCGAGCAGAGAGCCGCTGCTGACCCGGGCGGAGCAGGATATGCAGAGCTGCACACAGTCTCAGGTGGATATTAAAAGACACGCGAGCGCAGGTCCGACAGGTGATGCGCGAGCTGCCGTTCCGGGAACCTTACTATGTGTTAAGAGTAAACAGTCCGTTTCGTGTCGTTTTTTTTTTTTTTTTGCTTCCTGCTCGGAGCCAGAGAAGAAGCCTGGATGGAGGGGGAAACAGACTGGGTTATTCCTGGCACCGCTTCCCAGAATAGAAAAACGGCTACAGAAGAGAGAGAGAGAGAGAGAGAGAGAGAGGGAGAGGGAGGGAGCGCGAGCGCAGAAGAATATAAAAGCGACAGCGTGAAGAAGGTGTGAGCGCGCGTGCGTCAGTGTCCGCGTGTGTGTGTGTGTGTGTGTGTGTTTGGCCCGTGACGTCATCGGATCCCCCAGCACGCGTCCGTCCCAGAGTGCACAACGAGAGCGAAACACCGGCTCTGTGGTTACCAGATCCGCCTCACCTGCCCGAACTTCGTCCGCGAGACACACGATGCGCATCGGGTAGCCATGCTGCTCCAGCTGCTGCCCGATCTGTATCGCGGAAACGTCACACATCACGAAACTTTGAGCGCTGCTTGCTGTTGTGACGTACGAATAAGCGAATGTACCTGCAAACCCTAACCTTCAACACACACTTTAGAACATCCAGAACATAAAAGCTAAAATTGTATTTTTTTCTATTAAACGTTGACAGCATATGAAATAATTCAGTTTACTTTATTTTAAGTCAGACTATTCAAATTTACTTCAAAATGAGCTGGAAGGAAACCAAAATGCCACCCCCATATGCCACCCCCAAGTCTTTTCGGATTGAGCTGTGTGGAATGATGAATTAAAAGTGGAAGACATGTTGTATCTGGAAACTAACAAAACAATCCACAATAAGAGCATTTTAAATGATGGTGATGGTGTGATGGTGTTGGGACACTTCACTGCTTGCCATAAGTGTTGTAATCATGCATTCTGATCTGTTCCAGAAAATCCAAAAAAAGGAGAAGATCCAGGCATCACTCTGTGATAAGAAGCTAAAGTGTAGTCAGATTACGCAGCATGACAGCAAAAGAGCAAGAACAGCAAAAAAAAAAAAAAAAAAAATGCAGATTTTGGATTGTCCCAACCAAAGACCAAGTTGAGACAGGGGACCTTAAATAATTGCAGGACTTTAAATAGAGAATTTATGCTGCAAAGCCCTGCAGTTTTCCTGAAATTCCTCTGTAGTGATGTCAAAGACTGATCTCCAGACATAGGTCATTAATCTTTAGGCAGTGGCTCAAAAAGCTAAGCTTAGGGGAGACCCTTTTTTTTTACACAGGTGATATAGGTGCTACAGATATGTAGGTGATACAGGTGATTTCTGTGTGGTATTTGTTTCCTTGTGTTCTGCTCATCTCATATTACACTGTGTGAGGATCTGAAACCACTGAGTGTGACAAATATGCAAAATAGAGGAAATCAGTTGGGGCAAATACTTTCAAATGGCACATTGGAATGTAAAAGTTTTACATCACTATGTATCAGAATGGCTGTGAATGTTAAAGCATCAAACAAACAAAAAAACTAACATTTGATAAAAAATTAATTATTACATCTTATAACCAAATTCAGTCACCTCTAAGAATGTTAGTTTATTTAAACTATTAAACAAAAACAAACAAAGAGATAGATCCATATTCAATATGCACCATATTCAATTATCTTGAATAACTTGTTCCAAAATAACAAACAAACAGATAAAAAGCATCTGACATGGGTGCCCCATGTTTAATTATTTCAATCAGCACTAGTTTATTTAATAAACAATAAAATAAATGGAGTTCAGATACAAATTTAACCATTTTTATTTCCTGTTACATATTCAATGATGTCAATAAACACTAGTTTGTAAAAATAAATAAATAAATAAATAAATAAATAAATAGTGTTTCCCGAATGTTTACACAGGTTGTCCACATCTTCTTCATTTTTTGAGGTGCTCGTGATAGTTGTTTTAGAATCATACATTATGTATCATACACATTTAAAAAATAATTAACTATTAGTTTTCTTTACTTTAATTAATTTAATGCAATAAATTATACATGAAATTAGGTTGTTCAAATCTGTGTTCAGTTGTTTCTGGGTCTTCACACTGAACTTGACCTTGTGTTACCCATGATGATTTCTGTGAGCTGAAGTCTCTCTCTCTCTCTCTCTCTCTCTCTCTCTCTCCCTCGCTCAGTGTGAGTTGGGAATAGCGAGATGTTATGGATATTCCCCCCGAGCTAAACAAAAAGTTAAAGTTAGATAAAGAAAAAAGCAGACATGATAGCTATTATCACATACCTGCTTGTGCTATTTTGTTTTGCAAAAGTGTGATCACTGTTAAAGGATTTAGAGGTGTGACACCCTTATCATGGGACCCTGTGTTTCTGTCCCGTGTGCAAGGGAAAACAACTATAGTTAATAGCATATCATGCAGCAGAGGATTTCAGCTCGTAACCAGTGTAACCTGTCTTTCAACGTCTTCGTGTTTCTGCTGGGCACCAGATTGATCAGTGACATGCCCAGACTTAGTTAGCATAGAGTTTACTTCCTGTCATCTTAACAAATTATGAGACGTTCCATAACAGTGCTATAAATCTCATTACAAGAAGGATAGAAACACTAAAATTATGCCTAACCAGAGGAATAATACGCAGAAAGACAGGTGCGATTGATTTTTACTACATTTTACACCAGTAGAAATATAAATTAATAATTTATCAATGGAACAATAGTCAGAGACAGATTACAGAAAAGGATACCAGTTGAAAAGAAAATGGCATGACATAGAGCCCTACTCTGTACCCAGACGTTGTCAACAATTATTCATAGGAAATTCATTAAATTCCTGCCTATCTTCCACACCCCATGTTTCTGCTCTCAGCAATACCTTATTGTAGAGCCCTCAGCGTATTCCTGCTAAACAACACACTCAGAAACACGTCACTCTCTGGAATCCCAGCGCCTTTTGCTTTGCTGCCAGGAAGTTACATAAGAACAGGTTTCACCTGACAAAGGTCAGTCTTGACTGGATTATAAGGTGCTTGTAAAACCTCCCCCACAGACGTGCCTTCACATTTCATCATTTCTATTTGGCTGTAAAGAACCACCTCACTGTCTCAGAGTGAAAGTTTAGAAACATGGGAATTGGACAGTAGGGGACTGGGGATATATATATACATATCTACAGTGTGTGTATGTGTGTGTGTGTGTGTGTGTGTGTGTGTGTTCTTCCACGCCATGCTATAAGATGAGCAGATCGGGCACACGGGAGCGTATTGGGTGACTCTGAGAGCTTCAGAGCAGAACACGAACATTTGTGCATTCTTGCTTAGAAACGATCCTGTGAGCTCCAAAATTGTCTTGACGTCATCGCTGAAATCCCGGCAAACATCGCGCGCTTACGGTACGTGGCAGCTTTAGCTGTTACTATAGCAACAGCCTCCTTTCTCCCCCTCCTCCCTCCTCGCGTCCAGCATCCTCTCCTCCTCACCGCGGGAGGTACCAGCATCCTGGACGGGAAATAAAACAACATGGCGCTCATCCCTTCTCAGATCCTGAGGGTAGCCATCCTGCTGTCGTATTTCTCCATCATTTGCAATTACAAAGCCATAGACATGCCCGCGCACCAGACCTACGGCGGGAGCTGGAAGTTTCTCACCTTCATAAATCTGGTAAGTGTTCCTTATAAACCCAGAGGATGTCTGGTTATTAATAACTAAAACCCACAGGGAAAAAACATGCAGCCCCAGCTTGTGTGTGTGTGTGTGTGTAAGAGAGAGAGAGAGAGATCATGCTTCCTGACTGACTCAGATAGCACCACGACTCCACAGCCGTATGAGCTGATAAACACAGGCCATCGCAAAAACACACACACGGTTTACAATAACTCATCAACTCATTTGCATGAACATAAAGGAGTTGCGCAAGTCATATCCAACGTAGCATATGTAGGTATTGTCAGGTAGCAGTCTGCGCATGCGCAAAGATGCGCCTTGTGTTTTTGTCCGAAAAGCTCATGACTCATGTTTTCCACATAAACGCCTTTTTTCAGTTATACAAAGAATTTAATAGAAATGGCGTGTGGTCACGTAACAATGTTTTTTTTTACATTCTACTTTGGCGCTTTAAAAATATTAGGACACGTTTTTTTTATTTGAGTTTTAATGGCTTTCTTGTTTTAAAAAAATAATACAAGGTACCAAAAGTCTCGACACAAAGGGAAACTTAACACATTTTCTTCAAAAAGCCTCCTGAAACTTTATATACACTGGAAAAAAATCTACTACTATACTAGTACTAGTACAGTACATATACTTTATTTTTGTATATTATTTAGTACATGTATTTAATACATATTGTATATGTATTTGTATGTTTGCATTGATATGTAAAAAAAGAATACCAAAACACAGAAAACATGTTCATCATTAATCTGAGACTTCAAACTTTTTACAAAACAATTATTTGCTCTTAAGCTTTAAGTTTTGCAATGATCTCTTTTTCCAGACCTGTTTTTCTGCCTCTCCCTACAAAGGGAGAGTGATGTCATTTTCATTTCCAAAATTGGCCAAACATAAACAGCTTTGCTTCGAAACTCATTGGTCTATATTTGCCTTGAGAAAGGAATGTTATTCTCTGAGATATATCCAAGAACTTAAAGATTCCATTAAAAGATCTGCAAGAAAACAAGTACTTACAAGTGTCCTCCTTGAGAAACAGACACCTCACTGCTCCTTCATTGGCTGCGGTGTTAAATAGAGCAAGATAGAAACCAGTGTGCACAAACAGTCAGCCTTATGGGTAGAGTTGCTAAGAAAATACCCCTATAAATGTTGGCAAAGCAGATGGAAAGGCTGTAGTGGGGCAATATGCACAGTGGACTTTAAATGAATGGAATCATGGCAAAGTTTGAGGTGTTTGGATTCAAGCAAAGGACATATGTCAGATGCAAAGCTCATGAAAAAATGTTAGATGACTGCCTTACACCGTAATTGAATCATGGATATAGAATCTCCATGTGGTGATCTGGCAATGCTTTGGCAATGAGAAAGTGGGCAATCTGCAGTGTGTACAGGGCATCCTCAATCTGCATGGATACTGATTTGGAATAACTTCATTTTTTAGATCTTTTCAGCATGGCTCTTGTATAATTCTGTATGGATGCAGTGAAAGGGTTGGAGACATATTTTAACACCCATGGTTTGTGCCATGGCTTCATTCACTTGTGTTGGTTTGCTAATTACAATATCAGTATAAGGACCCAGCTTAAACTAAACAAAAGGTCTCCTAATTTGGAAAGTGTGTGTGTGTGTTCTAACGGCTGTCTGTCATTTCTAGCCGAACTTCTGAAACTGGGAGTCCGTCTCTTTTCACTTAAGGCGTCCACCAATGTGTAGAGTCAATGAAAGGGCTGCTGCATGTGTAGCTTCAAGTCAAAATGACCCCCCAGTGGGGTAAATTTTAGAGGGCAGTCACTATAAAAAAGGCAATGTAGGAAGATGCAAAAGACCAAATGTCAGATTCATAATTATGTTAAGTTTAGGAACCAATCTGTTATGTCAGCCTTTAGGGCACAACTAAGAGTAGCACAATGTTGATGTTTAATTGCACTCCAAAGCAGTAGAAGAAATTAGTGCATTTCTTATACCATACACAACACTAACAGAAGATTTACACATTTTGGATATAAGCATTTTGAAGATCAGCCGTATTAGCATTCATGCTAATTATTGTTTTTATGTCTGTAGGTCATCCAAGCCGTGTTCTTCGGAGTGTGTGTCCTGACAGATCTCTCTAGCCTCTTGATGAAGGGCACAGCAAGCATGGAGCAAGAGAGACAACTCCGGAAGCTGATTGGTTTACGGGACTGGATGATGGCTGTGCTAGCTTTCCCTGTAGGAGTAGTAAGTACAGTTACATACCTAGGTTCATTTGTATTTATTCACGTTAGTCAGCGAAGATATATATATATTTTCTGTAAACTGATTGGATGGAAAGTGGCTTTGCTTTGGTGTGACGATATCACAGATACTGTATGATAGCTGACCTGAACAGGATAAGAATAGGACAATGTCAGCAAGGTGTCTCATTATTGGAAAGTACAGAAGGTATTGTGTTGTTATTTCCAAACACACAAATAATAGTACTTCAACTTTAAAGAAGTTTAGTGTTTCAATCAGGTAGCAAGAAGGATGTCACTTGAGAAACATACCTAGAGGAAAGCGCTGTCCACCCACTTTTGCATGTTTAGCAAAAACGGAAGAAATCCGGGTCAGGTCTGTGTAAAAAAGTCATTGTTAAACAAGTGCTCTTAATTTTTTTTTTTTCTTGGGAAATTTCTTTTACAAAATTTTAAAAACACAGGATCGTAAAACTGTCATCAACGTTCTATGATGTTCAGAAATCTGCGTTTTAATTTGTCAGAAGACTCCATCCTTGTCTACGATTGGTTAGAAACTCAGAGCATGAAGCCGAGGCTTAAATTATGTTTTTGTGCAGTTGAGAAAAATATTTTTAATGATTAAATCTCAGTCTAAACCACATTTCTGTAAAAAAAAAAAAAAAAAATGTCCTGTCTTATTTATGACTGGTTAAAATCAGAGAGCATTGAGCATGAAGGTGGGTTGTTAATTCATTTGATATTTTGCAACCTGTTAAAAATTTTAAGTATTCCCATTTCATCTCAATTGAATAACTTTGGCAGCATTCTACAGTACTTTGTGTTTATAGCTCAGATAAGTGGACTGTTGCAAACGATGAAAAAGTGCGTTGACCATGTTTGACTTCATTAATGTCATGTCATTTTCCGTTCCAGCACACATGTTGGCTCTTGGACTCTTATTTTGACATGACTGTACGTTCTTGTCTCCACCCCTTGTTTTGCTCTCAGTTGGCATTTCTGATTTGCATCTGTTTTTTAGTAGTTCCTGATTTGTCTTTTTATTCATATCCTTTCCTGTGTGTGTGCATATGTGTGTGTGTTTGTGAACGGTAACATTGCCTCCATCTTCAAGACCAAGCCTTATTTCTGTATTTTCTTGTGTTGTTCTCCTAATTTCACATTACAGTACCTTGATTCAAGTTTGACCCCCCCCCCCCCTTCTAAAGGAATTTTAGAAGAAATATTGCTCAGTGAATTGGATGATCAGGTGTCCAAAAACTTACAAAAACATTGCGATTTTTCTTTCTGCCTGCCCAAAAGTTTTGAACTTTGAACCATGTATGGAGGCTCTTCCACACCTTATGGGAGCAATGTGGCCTTGCTGAGGCTTGCATTTTTATTATTATTTTTTTGGGGGGGGGCGTTCTACACTCAGAAAGCTGGCTACTCTTGAATAACTGAAAGAAACCACACCAATGGTGTTTATGCACCAAACCTGTCCTTCTAGCAGGGCTCTGTTTATTTAGCCATGGCCAGATTATTCCTGGAAAGTGAAATGACTAATCCAAACAGGATCCTGTCACATCCTTACATGAGGTTTGTTCATGCACAAGGTGGAATTTTGGGAGCTGTTAAAACCACAGGGATTAAAGGGATTACACAGGAAGCAGAACGGAAACTTCTTACTCACATGGAGCCGAGGACCTCGAACAGGAGTCACAGGCTTATTTTACACTTTTTGGATTTTCGAATAATCTGCGATTATAAAAATGCTTAATGTAGGCTTGATCAGCTACTTGATGTCATGTTTACATCTTCTCAGAAAAAAAGACAATTATTACTTGGCATTCCGTTTTTAAGTTATAGAGCTTATAGAACACTTCAAGCAAGGACCTTCGAGACAAGATGTCGAATGTTTGACCAAAACCTTTACTTAAAATATTCAGTACTTAATTGTTATATTAAACTCCAATATGCAATATGCAAATTCCATCTAGTCATAGGAACCTTTGTAGTCCAACCAGGGACCAGTCACCAATGGTGACCATTGTATTTAGTATACATTTTATATGACTGTGGTAGGACTTCCAGTCAACATTCACACACACATTCTCACAATTTGGGACCATCAGTTAGTCTAATCTGCATGTCTTTGTCTGACTGTGGAAGGAAACACCATGCACATAGACCTGAGGTGGGAATCGAACTCAGGACCTGGAGGTGCAAGGTGACAGTGATAACCACTAAGCCTCCGTGCTGCCATACTATGCAAATTAAGTATTATTTATTTAGAAAATGTAGATACGGACATTTCTTTCTTTTAACGAACGGTAATGAAAAAAAAAAGCCTGTGTCAACCTAATCAAATTAAAGTAACTATATGAATAGATAAATTGATGGGGAAAAAAAACATTATATATAACACTTCTTATTTTGGCATGGTGTGACCAAGAGGTTACAACAGAAATATACATTTGCAGCATGGTACAAAAATAGTTTTGCTCGCCATATCTACAGTAGATTTCCCATTCATGATAACTGTACAGGTGTGATTTTTTTCTTTTATGTAATTCATCAGTTAAAATTATATTAAGCCATATGCATAATTATGGGCATGGCTGGAAAAAAGGCTGAAAATGTGGTTTGGGTGTATAATAAATACAAATTAGGCTAATTTTAGTGAATTTAAAGAATGTGCATAAATAATTGAGCTACAGTATAGATGTTGATATTATTTGACCTGTGATTTGTTTGGACTGTGGAGTTTGTTATCTGCCAAACTGAGCAAAAAGACAATTTGTATTAAATAAACTGAAAAAAAAATCAATTAATGATTGTCATATTATAACTGCAGTAAATACAGCATTTATATTTGGCACTGCAATATAATGGTTCATCTTTCTGAGTAACCTGTGCTGAACCACACAGCGCAGCCTGTACAGATAACAACAAAGAGCATCATGAAAGCTTGTTTACGGTGAGAAGCTCATATAAAGATTATAGATCTTATTTTATGTGTTTGTTTGATTTTACAGTTTGTAGTCACCATGTTCTGGATCCTGTACCTCTATGACCGAGATCTGGTGTACCCAAGACTGCTGGATAATTTCATCCCTCAGTGGCTGAACCATGGAATGGTGAGAGTTTCAACAACAACAAGACCAGAATACTATTTCAGTCAACTATTGTACTATTTTATGTGAGAATTTTTTTCAATGCCTGGGGTTGTCCTGATGTCAGAGGCAAACAAAAAAAAAAAGAAGGAAAAAAAAAAGAGTGAAGTTGTGCAAGAGGTGATTTGGAACATCCGTTTCTTGTTTTGATGACAGGTGAGTCTGACTAATGTGAGAACAGCAATGTTGTTTCTGTGCTAAAGAGCAGTCCCAACACGACTGAACAAGTCGTTATGAGTCGCAGAGAGAACTGAGACTGGGACTAGTTTCTGATATGTGAGCTGTCTTGACGGTTGCGGTGGATTATTATACCATTACACCAGTGTAAATATTTTGCAGCATTCCATGGTACCTCGTGTGTTTGTTTCTCCTTGCTTCCACAGCAACAGTCCTCCACTCCTCAGTTCTGTTCCTCTAGAAACCCTGGGTCTGTCCTCAATTCTGCCTGCCTGCTATTTAGTTATTTGTACTTTTTTTTTTTCACTGCTTACCTACAGCAGAGCAATTAGGCTCGTACACGGGCTTTACACCTCACTCACGAGGATAGCAACCGGATTGAATTTCTTCTGAGGACTGCGAGGTGTTGATTAAGACGAAACTAGGCTAGAAGTGCTAAAATGACTCATGTTTTCTGAAAGCCTGCTCTCGAAAAAAAAAAAAATACGAAGATGACTGTGCTGTGGATTGGATAAAGAGCGGGGGAAGGGGGGGGGGGCTAGAAGATCACGATAAACCTTACAGATGTTGAGGAAACATCTGTCAAGGGTTTGGGTTTAACAGGAAGCACTAGAAATGCGAGCAACATAAGAGCTGTTCTCTCGTTCTCTTTCAATCATGAAGATTCGATC
Organism: Clarias macrocephalus; assembly: GCA_011419295.1. Classification (NCBI taxonomy): domain Eukaryota; kingdom Metazoa; phylum Chordata; class Actinopteri; order Siluriformes; family Clariidae; genus Clarias; species Clarias macrocephalus. The sequence goes on from JAAGKR010000421.1 coordinate 63,312, forward strand.
CTTAAGAATCATGATGGTGATGGTGGAGGTGGCAAAGATATCATGGTGATCGTCTTGAGAGACCAGCGTGACCAGAGACAGACAAAAGGACAACAACTTGACAAACGAAAGCATGTGCATCTTTTTTACATTTTCTTTTTAAGGAATCACATCTTCCAATGAGTATAAGAGTAATAAAAGAATGCCCCCTATCGTCAAAGTATGGTACTAAGACAAATGCAAGAACTTTCTTATAAATTAAATTAAAATAAAATAAAATAAAATAATGATGCCTAATTGCTAAAAGCTCCAAACAGCTGAGAGGTTTTACGTTAACTTCTTAGTCAATCTTATTTCTTTCCAAATTGCACGCAAAAAGTGTTTGGGTCAAACTTTTATTAATCGCAAGTGCAACAGAACCTAAATCAGACTAGGTGGCAATCGAATCTGCCTCTGGCGAGAGCATGCCAGGCCACAATCATATTTAATTCACTAGGTTTGTTCATAGGAGCTTTAATTGACGCAGTGGGCAACAAAGCTCACTGTGTGTGTATGGAAGTGTACTTGTATGCAGGCCTTTATGACTAATTACCAACGGTAAACAATTAGGTATATCTACATCAGGCTTTAGTCGTGCAGTGAACTGGAACTGGGTGAGACAAAGGTGATACGGTGTGCTAGCCATTCCACCGGTGCAGCCCTCTGCACCATCAACTATTCATGGAGCTAGTTTAGCTGTTCTGTAGCCCCACGCTCCACCTATTTATCCTTTTCCCAGTGCTCAGGCTGGTGTAGATTACTTCCCAAGCTGTTTATTCGTCTTATCAGGTGAACATGATGGTCCTGAGCTAATGAAGTGCGTTCTGTCATTGACATCATTTTCCAGGTGCCAGGAAAAAAGTTCACACTGGGTAAACCTGGCCATTCCTGGCATAAGAACTGGACTTATGGTGATGTGGAGTTTTTGGATGGCACGCACTTCACAAAATCATTTCTAACTGCACACTTCTGTTGTGATTGCTACTTGCAGGAGTGAGCAGATCTCCATGCCAGAAGTCAAACAGCTTTCTCCTGCTTGACATATGGCACCTCGTTGTTGTCAGTATGAACATACTGTACACAACACCACTACACACTCCTCAATGTTCCTCTTTGCCATACACTACACTACACTACATACTGATTTGAGTGAGAGGTGTATTTTGACTGAAACCTGTCACAACATTAAGGTTCCTTGAACCGTGTCAGTTGATAAGTGATGGCAGCATTCAGAAGAAACATTTGCCATGGAGCTCTAATGCATCCTGTAGAATACTGTCTGTCTGCATTTCACAGCACAGTCAATTAAACAGGTTAATAACTGATGAGTTTGGGCTGTTTAGGTGCAAGGAACAAGGAAAGCATATAAAAAGGTGAGTCCAGGTGTGTTGGGGTGATGGGTGAACTGGGAAAATGTTATTAATCTAGTTTGACTTATAATCTCTGCTAATATATGCATAGAAAAAAAAATCACACATGCAGATCTTTTCATAGGTGCGAGATCGGTGAGAATATATTTGGGTTGGTGTAAGCAGTCATTGTTAAAATAGCAAAAAAAATTTTTTTGATATAAATTAAATTACAATGTATTAAAAGAAAAACAGGATTGCAAAACTGTTAGCAAATTCATGTATGACATTAAGAAACTATGCCTCGTATGTTATGGAGGGTTACATCATTCACTCACGTCTATGATTGGTTAGAACCCTAGAGAATGAAAGTATAACTTAAATCACCATGTTTTTAGCACAGTTGAACAGCATATTAGTTTTAAAATTTTACATTTCAGTGTCAGTCTAAACTATATTTAAGTTTTAGTGATTTATAAATAATGAACTTAACTATTACTCACTCACTCATTATCTATACCACCTTATTCTGTATACAGGGTCGGGGGGCTGAACCCTATCCCAGGAGATACACCCTGGATGGTGTGCCAATTCATCACAGAAAACACACATATACACACTCATTCACACACTACGGGCAATTTGGGAACACCCATTAGCCTAATCTGAATGTATTTGGATTGTGGGAGGAAACTGAAGTACCTGGAGGAACCCATCATGCACAGGGAGAACATGCAAACTCCATGCACACAGACCCATGGTGGGAATCAAACCCTCTATGTATATGAGGCTTAAAACTCAAAGGCCAAAATTCAGGACTTGGAATAGCTGCAAAATCATTCACTCTTACACATGGAGTTCTGACAAATGAGTAACATTCTTTCACTTTGTGTATGGAAAGATGAGTGCTAAAGCTTCAAAATGAATATGTCAAATCACAGCACAAAAATAACCCACCTCTAATGTCACCAAAAGTAAACCTCATGCTGGCCAAAGTGGCTAGCGTACTGAATGGAGTAAACAGCTTTTTGCTCTATTATTGTTGTACAAGTGAAACCATGCAACATGGGCCTGTAGAGTTTATGGTCGTCTGGATACATCATGCTGTTTGTTTGGAGGGAAATTTTTACAGCTAAACCACAAGAACATGTCTACCTGCCACTTTAGCCCACGAACTGGGGGATAACATTAAGCATATGATTAAGCACATCTAGACCTGTAACTGTTCAGAGCTTAAACCAGAAACAGGTGGTCTATGCCAGATTTTTTCCCCCCATTATTCCAGGAAGAACTCTCGTTTTTCATTCACAGTTCATATATATACATTTTAACTATTCGAGCGAGCTATGTTTCAAAACAACTGAAAACAACAAAACAATCTTTCCGAAATTATGATTCTGCTATTTAAGCTAACGTTTATGATTACACCCATTTTAGAAAAACCAACACTACCATGTAACCTCAACCCAACCCTGACCCACCAAGAGGTATTTAGTGGGGATTTCGTTGCTGATAGCAGGGGGAGATGGACCTGTGGTATCATGTCAGCTCTTCTGTCAACTGGTAGGAGGCCAGTTAGAGAAATATAAGCCTTGACCTTGGGAGCACTCTCTCTGACACACTATCCCCTCCAGGAGCATTCTGCCTCCAGCCTTCATATGTACACTACAGATTCCACCACCCTCTGCAGCCAGGTAATCCTCTCATCGGGTCAGGACAGGCAGAAGCCTGTGGAAATGTAGTAAGAGATATATGAATCAGGGAGACTCTCATGGCCAGTTTAACATCAAACATGACATAGCTCAAACTGAACCTTCATTAGTGTACTGCTGTACTATGGTAGAGGGTGTTCCCATCTTCCCAAATTTGTTTGTAGACCGGGACAATCTCAAGATCCTATGCACTTCATGAACTTCATCATTGTTTGGTACTGTAGGAATGGTAGTCGGTGACTAAAAACATTGAAGCAGTTTGTAAGATGTTAGATCAGACCGGTGCTTCTGAATTTTGTAGGTGGTCTGTACGCCTTTGTAATGAATTATATCATCCAAATTAACCAAAATAGTAATTACTAATAATAGTACTAATATTAGTAATAATTTAATTACTAATAATAGTTATTTTACAATACTATTTACCTAGGAATTTTCCTTAAGCACCACAATTTCAACTCCTGATTATATGAACATCACTTCCAAGCAGGGATCTGAAAACATCCAGTTGACGTGAAATGTTTTTATATATGTGCCTGTGAGGAATAAAAAGAAAGGAAAAAGTAGCAAGGGTTAACAAATTGTAGGCTTTTTAAAGAGAAATCATAGTGGGCTTTGACAGTTCGGAGCAAGTCGTGAGGTGTTGTACATACTCCTTAGGTAAATTGTGAAAGTTCATAGACATTTCATGACCAATGGATAGCTAATTAAATCATGCCTCAGTGGTTCTCCTAGCATAAATGGAACATTCACTTAAGCCCCTTTCCCCCCAAATCGAACCAGGTGATAGTTAATGTGGGGTGCTGCTGGTTCAGAGCCGGTTCAATAGCAAACCTCCTAAGCACTAGCTTTGTTTTTCCATGGGCTAGAGAGTCATGTCATTATGTTACTGTACACGTCCATGTACGTCTCTCCTTTCCCAGCATTGTTAGCAGCAATGCTATTTGCATTGTTGGCAGAAATGCTAGCCCTAGTAACAATGTTTTGCTAGCGTCAAGAACAACAACTATCGTGGCGAACTTCAACCTGGCGAAGCACTATTTTTATTATAATTTCTTTTATAAATTAAATTACAATGTATTTAAAGAAAAACAGAATTGCAAAACTGTTAGCAAATCCATGTATGGCATTAAGAAACCAGAACGCATTTGGTATTACATTTGATAAGCATGTGATATTACCTATCAAATACCTGCCCGTTGCATCTAGTTTTTATAAGAAGATAGTCATAAACTTTTAGTTGTTTGTGATAATCCTGTTCCCAGCCCCTGACGTAAGAGGTTCTTTGTTCTGGTGCAGCAAAGTGACGTGGAACCAGGTTTTCTGACTGATGGCCGGTGCTTTGGCTGTCTAAAACAAGACCTGGTTCGAAATTGGGCATATGCTACGAACTAGCTCTGTATCAGCCTTGGTGGAAAAGGGGTATCAGTTGACTCTGAAAGGAAGCTTGATAGCATTTCTATCTTGCTTTCTAGCTGAAGAAGCTTGAAATGAGATAGGATGCAGATAACCTGAACATAAACCTTTTACCAGTGTTTGTTCAAGGAATGTCATTTTTCTTTTATCCCTAGCATACGACAGTGCTTCCGTTCATCCTGATTGAGATGAGAACCACACGTCATTTCTATCCCAGCAGGTTGTGTGGACTCCTGGCTGTGTGCAGCTTCTGTGTGGGATATGTGCTTTGGTGAATACCTTCACTCACTCTCACTGTTAATCAGTGTAGCCAGAAATATACACTATGTCCTACACCTTGACATTGATTGTAACTTTTACCATAATTGCTTAAAATAAAATAACACAAACAGGCACACACACACACACACACACACTATGTGTTAATCATTATACAATTTCTACCTCTTTAATCGATACTCAGATTACAATAATCACAATCATCCTTAATAAAACAGAGCAATAAAAGGATTCATAAATAGAATCATTCCAATTCTCTCAGAAATACAAAATAAATTCTCAGGAATCCTGGAGTGGAGTTTTCGTCATAACGACATACACATACTCAGAGTCAGAGGTTCTTTAGACGAACAATAGGAGCAGTGTCTGCACGGCAGAGGTCCTGGTAGACACATTGACACTGCCGTGACTGGTTCTGCAGCTCAGACAGACAGACAGAGAGACAGACAGAAACGGGAGTTGTAAGCCTACAAGTATGTGTCACATGTGCTGTAACAATCTCTCTGTCTTTCTTTAAGGATGTGTTGGGTGTACAACGTGACCGGAGTCTGGGTGTACCCCTTCTTAGAGCACATTGACACGCTGGCCAGAGCCGTCTTCTTTATCCTCCTCACAGCTCTCACTAGCGTGTACTACATCATGGGTGAGATCCTCAACAACTACATCTGGGATTCCTCAAGGAGTAAGTGTGTGTGTGTGTGTGTGTGTGTGTGTGTGTGTGTGTGTGTGTGTGTGTGTGTGTGTGTGTGTGTGTTAACACGATACTGTATCAGACTGTAGGTGTCACTCCTAGAAGAGAGTCATGTTCTCTAAACGTGCATGTGGTCTTGTGGTCAGCACCCACACAGCATGAGTGTTGAGGAGCATGGAGTAGGGTGGGTGTCAGGAACAGACGGGAGTTTGGGCAGTCTGAGAACAACAGATGGTGAAGTCTTCTTGCCCTCCTACCTGATCGACAATGACCCACAAATCACTGAGTGCTTGTGCGCGCACACACACACAAAACCTAGACTCACACATATGCTGGAATTCTACACTTTCAGTGTTACACCATTGCAGAAAAATGCTAATATGACTAAGAACAGCTAGCTAAGCATGAACTGAGCTTATTATCATCATTATGTTTACACTTTATTAACCTGCTGAGACATTATATTGCAAATCTAGGAAAATTTACTATCATTAAAATTTAATTTATAAAGTGAAATATTTTTTTTTCAATCATTATTTTTTCTTTTCAATCATTATGGAATTATGGCTTATAGTCATGGAAATCAAAAATCCACTATCTCAAAATATTAGAACATTTAATTTCAAGTTTAAGTAATTACTATAAATACAGTGTAAATATTATGTATCTCTCAGCCAACTGTTGCATCCCTAGTATTAAGCTACTTCTGAACCAGACACAACTTAGAAATTCCTTACGTGAGCTAAGGAGAAAAGGAAGTGAACCATTGCTCAGTGTTTGAAAGTAAATTTTGCATTTCACTTGGAAGTCATAGGAAAAGTGGAGAGGCACAGAATGTAAAGGTTCTAATATTTTGCGGTACTGGATTTTTGGTTATCATCATATATTATCAGGATATTTTGGTTATCAAGATGTAAACGAAAATACTTGAAATATTTAAATTTACATGAATTAATGAATCTAAAATATATGAGAGTTTCACTTTTTTATGTTAAATTACGAAAGAAAGTCTACTTTCACAATATTCAAATTTATTTTTACATACATTGTATTTGATTCTATTGTATTTTCTTCTGCCTTCCAGGTGCTTTAGAGTCTAATAAGGATAAAAGTGAGTGAACCACCTGACGGAGAGAGATTTCAGCTGTGCTGCAGCTCTTGATGCTTGGACAGTGTGTCTGGACTGAGCAGTAAATTTGAAGCTTTGGGTCCTTCTCGTTAATCAACACATGTACTGATGTTGCTGAGAATCCCTAAACACCTTGTTGATTTTAGTCTAGCTCCTGATTTTGACTTTTCTCACTTTAATGAAAGCACAGCATTTTGAGAAAACTTTGGTGTATTAGATTTAAAAGATTAAGATATGAATCATATTAATCTAAGGAAATGTGTCCATTTACAGACACAAATCAAGTATTTGTACAACCTGATTCTGTGTTATAATGCTATAAATTCAACTTCATAGCTTATATGCAGCCTCAACGGATACAAGAGGATATGAATCCATCTGGATCCACCATGACCCCGCCCAGAACAAAAAAGTGCTTATATGAGATGAGCAGGTGACTAGATGTATACCGTTTGTACTGGTTATGTATATGCATGCAATGCATCATATTAGATGCACAAGGTTATGAAAAGTAAACACAGACCAGGCTAAAAAAAGAGCTGAACTACCGAATTCAGGTAAAGCAGAAATAAACACAGTCCAAAAATTCCAGATCTAAAAGAACAACAAAAGCAGAAGGGTAATCCCAAAGAAGAGTCAACAAAAACTCTACATTTGGTTTTAATTTGTTGAGGATGGTAGGTTTTAGTCTGAGATTGTAGTCTAAGATTCACCAGGATGTGAACAGGAAGTGGATCAGTTTATATGTTGCAATTTTATGTTGTGAAATATATAGGTGATTATATAAAAACACACACACATATACCATTTGTTTTATTCTGATGTGGAGCACCCTGTGTATGAGTTGTTACTATACAAACAATAATGTATTAGAATATAAACCCATAGTTCAACCAGAACTACTTTCCAAGCTGGGCTATTACACCAAAAATAATAAACACCTTCTGACCAATCAGTTTCCAGAATTCAACCATACTGTGGAGCCCCTCACACACATCAGCCTCTCTCACACATCAGCGTCTCACACACATCATCTCACATGCTTCAGTCATTCACACACATCAGTCTCTCACATGCTCCAGACCTTCACACAAATCAGCCTCTCACACTCATCAGCCTCTGTCATACGTCAGCCTCTCACATGTTCCAGTTTCGTGCACAAATCCGCCTTTCACATCTATTATCTCTGCACTCACTTCAGTCCCTCACACACATCAGCCTCTCACCTGCTCCAGTCTCTTGCACACATCAGCCTCTCACGGATTTCAGTCTCTTGCACACATCAGCCTCTCGTACAAATTAGTCTCTCACACTTCAACCTCTTACACACATCAGCCTCTTACACACATCAGCCTCTCACACACACCTACCTTTTACTCACATTACCCTCTCGCACACTCCAGCCTCTTGCACACATCACACATCTCGCACCCATCTGCCTCTTACACATAAGGTTCTCCCGAACTTCGGCCCCTCAAACACATCTGCCTCTCGGACACATCCGCCTCATTTCACCCTCTTGCTGAATAAATCATTCTCCCCAACACATGTTGGAAAAGAAGGAAAGTGTGTTGTCATAGGGAATCCTGATGTCTTCATGCATAGGAGGGAGCATAGGACACCTTCCTCATTGAGACACACCAGATTGCCGAGTTATTGCTCCCTTAATGCTGCCTCTGAAGTGTTGCACAGCATTTAAAGAAGTTGCCATGGCAAGCAGTACTGAGCATAGAGCGTCTGAACTGGTGCAGCTCCTCATCCATTTATACAGCAGCATTAGATAAGAGTTTCACTGTACTGTAATGTATATAGGACAAATAAAGACTTTCGTCTACTGCAGCGTGATGGTCTTATTTTTCCCCTAATTAAAATATTTTTCATTTTTCCCTTTCCCCTAAAAATTGCCCCTACATGTAATAACTGGTTGTTTCGTCCTTAAACCTGCAACTAAATATCTGAACTAAGTATATGGAGCTCATCTTTTACTTTCCTGTGGAGAAATTTGGGTCCACACTCTCTTAGCAGAATTGCTTCAATTGAGATTTTTAATGGGTTTTTGAGTATAATCTGCCGGGTTAAGGTCCTGCACGGGCATATTAATGGGGTTCAAGGCAGGACTTGTCAGGACATGACCATCAATTGTGCTTTGGCTAGGAGCTTCAGATTACAGAATGATGCCCAGATATTCTCCTTCAGAGTGTATCAATTACAGCAAGCACCAAAGCATCCCCACCATGTTTCGTTGTTGCTATGATGCTCTAATTGTGGAACGCTGTGTTAGCTTTAGACCAGATGTTACATGTCTTCTACTTTTGACTCATCATTCCACAGGACATTATTCCAAATAGCATGTGGGTTAACAGGGTATTGCTTTTGGCAAATGTGAAATGAGGTTTTATTTTATTTAGCTTTTTTTTTTTTTGCATTCAAGCTGTCCCATAGATATTGTTTTGTCCAATCTCTTTATAAAGGTGGCATGCTGAGCTCATCTGAGGCTGTAGAAGTACCGTAAATGTTTTCCTTGTGATTTCGTAGACATCTACTGTATGAGACAACTACTTCTGTGTTTCAGTCCCATATTTGGATTCTTCTCAGACAGTCTTTAAAAAAAAAGGATTGCCAGGACAGCTTCTGCGAAATATATGCATTCCAGGACTCATGGATCACCTCGTGACGGATTCATCCACATGACGTCAGCATAGTGCGGTTTAATAGCGTTTGTCAAAGTGCAGAAGAGGAGAGGAGATGAGAGAAAACAGCTCCAGCTGTTAAAATGAAGTGCTAACACTTGACATCCCGAAACAAGACTGTCAAAATCGTCACCCTCTTCCCATCCTGTTTTATAATCTCATGGTTATCAAAAAACTAAAAGAGTCAAAACTCCAGTAGTAATTTACTTATGTTTACATTAGGAAGCATGGTAAGGTCTCACTTTGTCTCCTTGTCCTTAGGAAATATTTACATACGTTTCTTGTCTATGTATGTGTTTGTGTGTGGGGCTCTCTCCGTCAGCACATTAACGGCTGTACAACACCTCATAGTCTTCTCATTAACACCATCGCTCCCTCACGCAGAGGTGGCAAAGTGAATGCGATCATGAAGGCTTCTCTCGCATGAATTAGCATCGTAATCTAAAAATCTTTCTAAGAGCAACGTTTTTCGAACATTCACCTCAAGTTGCGAGGTACACCGACTGTACCCAGCAACGTCTCCTCTTTTTCTGGTATTACTTTTTTCCCCTTAGCATGTGCTCAGCGTTCATTGTCCATTCAACTTAACCTATGGACTTTATGTCTTCATTCACTCATTTGTTAATTAAATCACCTTCATTACCTGTTTTATTCTGGTCAGTTTTTATTAATGCTACTTGTTTGTTTCTTCATCCTGTAATACTTGAGGCCAGATTATGTTGAGCTGAAAGCCATCAGAATGCACAACACATCAAACACACATCCTCTTCTCTCGGCGAAGAACAAGAATTGGGGCATGCAGACAGAGTCTTACATCAGTTGTTAAGGTGGGGGTAAAGTAAAGGGAATATTTGGACCTCTTAAACAACTGATATCAATCTGACCAAGTTTGAATACCACATGTACATTTAGGCACTTGGCACTTATCCAGAGCGACAAAAAATGCTTAGAAGTTTCGGTCATTGAATAGATACTTACACTGGGTTACTAGGTTACTAACTAAGTGGCATCAGTCAAACACTAAGAGGGAATTAGTCCAAGTACTGAAGAAACAGATACGTCTTGAGTCATCGTTTAAAGATTTTTAAAACTGGTTTCTGTAACATGACATTGAGTTCACTGTACTCAAACAGCCTTCAGTCACCAGATCTCAATCCAATAGCACACCTTTGGGATGTGGTGGAACAGGAGATTCACATCATGAACGTGCAGCCAATAAATCTGCAGTAACTGCGTGATGTTATCGTGCCAATATGGAACAAAATCTCTAAGGAATGTTTCCAGCACCTTGTTGAATCTAGGATTAAAATCAATTCAGTCCTGAAGCAACCAAGTCTAACCAAGTCCCAGATGGAAATCACCAGGGGACACTCAATATGATCATGATATCTACGTGCTGATTTAATTTGTATTGTGATTCTGTTAGTATCTCAATTTGATTAATATCCCGATTAGATTTTGTTACAATTCTAAATAAGCATCATTTGCTCAGTCTACACAGGATGCTGTTTTGTTTCAATAGTTTAGACCACTCCACCAGCAGGATTACAGAAAAATGTCAAAATATTAAAACTTTAGACACAAACATAAATAATAATTACATTTATTTATTATTTGTAATCGATTTTGGAGTCAGTTCAGTGATGAATTCCTTTATGTGGCAATTAATGTAATAGATCTTTCCCCATCTCTGGTATCTAACAATTGGAAGGTGAGCATATAATTACTGGTTATAAAGAAAGAAAGCAGTCTTTAAGTCTATTTAGATCAACTTCAGGATTTATTTCATTAGACAAAGGATGTTAAAACTGTGACAAAAAGAACTGATTTAATCATTTATTTTAAAAAAGCAAGATTTAAAAACATTTACAGTACATGTTTACAGCTACTGTAGCATTAACACTCAGTTTTATCCAAATGATGTGACTCAGGGTTAGATAAGAACAGACAGAAGAGAAGGAGTTGAAGCATAAAAGATGAAAGTTGTTGTAAACCACACAGTGCAGTCTGTCACAGCTGGAGGAAAGGAAGTGTGAGTTTTATTTAGTTTTCCATTTCACCCTCGAGAGGAGCTGCTTCTGTGTGCGTGCTGATGGCGCACCCTGCTGGACCGACAGCTTCTTTCCTTACTTTAGGCTTTACCACTGTAATAAGTAGCGATGAAGTTAAATATCTGTTTGATGGAACCTCAGCATTCAGAAGCTATGGGACAAACTGACCGTTTGGGTTCTCCTGCTTGTAAAACGTCTTCAGCATCTCAACAGCCTCGTTGCCTCTGTGTCCTGGTAGACACTGGAATATGGAAAGTGAATCATTATTATATTAGCCAAGTTAAGATTCTGACTCTATGGTTACATTTTGTTTGGTTTAAACTTGCCTCAAAGCTCATGCAATAATTTAATAGTTCATGGTTGATATAAAATAGGTATAAATATAGTCACAAGAAAAGTAGGAACATTAAGATATTTCCTAGAAATTGTTTTTAGGACATCACTAAAGGCACTAAGGTCATTTTTAAAAACACCATAAATCCAATTTCTCCTTCAGAGAATTAAAAAAAAAAAAAAAAAAAAAAACAGCTGAAGGTATGACAAGGGCAGAGCATCTTTCAGGAAGAGGCACTACAGTTCAACGCAAGCCCAAGACAACATCAAAGCAGAAGCATCAGGTAACAAAATTGGCTTGTCCACCTCAAAAAGCCTGAAAAGACCACTAAGAAAACAGTGAAATAAAAAGTCCAGGTTGAGCAAGTGTCGACATCACCATTCATTTGGAAAAGTTTCTGCTTAGATGGAGTAAAAATGGTGCAGGCAAGGAACATCTCGGAGATATTAACCAGGAAGTAGATTCATCCGAAGTCCTGTGAAGACCTTATAGAATGGCTATAAGCAAGTTATTAAAAAAAAAAAAAAAAAAAGAAGAAGAAGGAAAATGAAAACTTTTTTTTTTTTTTTTACCTTAAATGATGTTCCAGTGTGGGGGAGATCCTCTGAAGAGATGTCCAGGACTGACCCACAGCCCCCAAACCTTTCATTTTTACATCCGTACACAACCAGTGGGATGTCTATTAACATCATCATCAAGGAAGTGGAGGTTCTTGAACGTGACAGATGTACAAGTGTACAAGTCATTTGGCTGAGAGATTGAAAATGTGTTAATCAGGATGGTATTGGGCCAAATTGAGCAACACTGATCACAATCTAATTCCTGTGTGAGGGATCAATGATACACTTACTATAAAAATTTCAAATAAAATTTAGTAAGAAAACCAGTATTATGATACATCTGAGCAAACCAGAGTATGAATAAAAGACAAAATAGCAATATAAAGGAGACCATAGATGAGAAAAGATACTGAGCAGACGCAGGGCAGCGGCACACAGGATGCAGGGTTCGACAGTCACATAGAGGACAGTGTTCCTGCACACCACCTTTGGGTCCAACTCTCTGTGAGAACACCAGTCCAACACCTGGTCCAGAGCCACCATTTCAGCATGGCGTGTAGCCTTGTCCCAAACAGAACAGTGTATTTTGGTCAAATGCAAATCTGTGGAATTTGTATTTTGAGACAATAAATCTTTATGTTCAATGGAGGAAGGAAAATACTTACATTTTTTGTTTCATTCACCTCATTCCTTCCTTTGCCTAAAACCATATTGTTGTACACCAGAAGACACCCAACAGGAACCTCTCCACTTTCAAGAGCCTCCTTCGCCTGTTTAAACATGTTCCCCATGGAGTTTGAATACTAAATCACATCATAATCTTAAAGTTAAGTTAAATGTAATAAACTGGACAGCAGTACCATGTTAAACGCACTGGACATCCATCTCTGAAGCTCTGTGTCTGAGGGCTGGAGGAAACTTTTCACATCATTTTCTATGCTGTCTGGCCGCATTTTAATTACATATATTAGATCAAACTTCGTTTACGTATTAAATAAAAAAGGAGTGTGCGAGATCCAGTGGAAAGAGCAACGTTAAGTGTATATGAAGCGTTTCCACTCGAGGACCAGTCAATGGAGCTTAATCACCGCAAAAAACTCATATTAAAAGAAAAAATATATATTTAATTTTAAGGCCAATAAAATGTACAGAACGCATCTACTATGTATCCTGCTGTAAAGTAAAACATCATGCTGCATGTTTTGGGTTTATGAAGCGAACGCGGTGTTGTTTATAGTAGCTGCGTAATAGAAAAATAGAAAGAGTGTACAAAAGGTAAAGTTTCTGAGAATTAATTAATCGTCATATTAAACACAACACTAACATTTACATGGCATATGCAGTTAATCTAAACCCTGTTTATTTTCAGTTGTTTTCAATAAACACCCACACAAGAGAGCCTAATCTCCAAACATTACAGCGTCGCACATTTATTGCGTCATCACCCGGCTGCTGTAGACGCGGAAGATGTGATTGTAGTAAATATATGAAGAAACCACAATACATGTTTGGAGAACATAATTCCAACAACTTTTATGTCGAAACCAGCAGCAGCATTTTATTGGAATATGATCTTTATTGATATATATTTAACATAAATGTCTAACAAAACAACTTATAAAAAACCAAACGACTTCGCCAAATTTCTGAGTTAATAATATATCGTGATACATATACTGGAATATCAGGAAACAAAATGACACATACCGTCTATGGCCAAATGTATGTGTGCATATATTTTACTACACAATTGTAATCACAAAATTGTATAGAATGTCTATGTAGCTTTACAGAGGCCCAAACCCCAATCCAGCATACCGACACCCCTGTGAGATCCACAAAGGTGTGTTAGGGTTGTTATGGTTAAGTTAACCCCACTGAACACCTTTGATATGAACTGAAACTGGATCATCCTTGACATTCAAGCATCAGTGCCTGGGATCACTGATGCTCATGTAGCTGGATGAACACAAATCCCTACAGCCACACTCCAACATATAATGGAAAACCTTCCCAGAAGAGTTTTATGAGGTTACATAAGTAGAAAAGAGACTCTGTGTTAATGTCCATGGGTTTGAAATGGGCACATATGGGTATGCTCAGGGGTCCACATACTTTTCTATAAAAAGTACACACTGAGAGTCAAAGTTCATCCATCAAGAGCTCTATATGTGTGGAGACCATCTGTGTGTTCTATTTTAAAAGAAATGTTTTGTATAAAGCACATTTTCTGCAGTGAGAGTCAATTTAAAATTCTGCATGCTGCCCCATTCACAGCAAAGGAGGAGCTAAAAAGACTGGTGACTGGAGGGTTGCCAGATTAGGTTAGTTCAATCATTCCCCAAATCTTTTCTCACACTTTTACTTATCACATACTGTACAGTATACAGGTGCATCTCAATAAATTAGAATATCATTTTAAAAAATCGATTAATGTCAGTAATTACATTTTTTAAAAGTTAAACTTATATTATATAATATATTACACACGGACTGATATTTCAAGTGTTTATTCCTTTTCGATGATTATGGGGTATATACTGTACAGTAGGTAATGGGGTATACAGAATACAGGTAAGGAAAACCCCAATTTACTATCTCAGGAATTAGAATATTACTTATATTTGCAAAAAATGTTAACACAGAAATGTTGGACTACTGAAAAGTATGAATATGTACTGTACACTCAATACTTGGTCAGGACTTCCTTTGCATGAATTACTGCAGCAATGTGCCGTGGCATGGAGGCGGTCAGTCTGTAGCAATGTGTTATGGAAACCCAGATGGCTCTGATAGCAGCATTCAGCTGTTCTGCTTTTTTGGGTCTGGTGTCTCGCATCTTTTTCTTCACAACACCCCATAGATTTTCTGTGAGGTTTAGGTTGGGCAAGTTTGCCGGCCAATCAAGCAGAGGGATACCATGATCCTTAAACCAGGTACTGGTGCTTAAAGCTGGTCAGCGGAGGAAGCATGGAGTGCTCTAAAACGTCCTGGTAAACGGCTGTGGTGATCTTGGACCGGATAAAACATGTCTGTGTGTGGTCGCTCATGAAGCACTGACTCCAGCGTCGGCCCACTCCTTCTGAATCTTCCGGAAATTCTTGAATTTGCTTCATTTTACTGTTCTCTTAAGGCTGCAGTTATCCCTTATGCTTGGCACCTTTTTCTACCACATTTCTTCCCTCCATTCAACTTTGCATTAATATTCTTAAAGACAGCACTCTGTGAACAGTCAGTGTCTATAGCAATGACAGACAGACAGAGTTTATCAGTCCTGTGAGGGACATTAATTAATTTTTTTGTGTCTTACCCTTCATGTGCAGGGTACTGACTTCTGGACAACTGTCAAGTCAGCAGTCCATGATTGTATAGTCTACTGAACCAGAAATAGAGAGCATTTAAAGGTTTAAGAAACCTTTGCAGGTGTTTTAAGTTAATTAGATGATTAGAGTGTGACACCATGAGTCTCAAATATTAAACTTTTTCACAATATTCTAATTTTGTAATATCCTAAATTTGGGGTGAACATTATGTGTAAGCCATAATCAACAAAATTAAAAGAAATAAACACTTGAAATATATAAGTTTTACATTTTGAACTGAATTATTGAAATAAATCTGAACTTTTAGATGATATTTTAATTTATTGAGATGCACCTGTACATTACAGTACATTGAAATACTTAATAGCTTATCCTAGCTTTTTAGAGGAGAAAAAAAGCTGAAATACAGTATTTGTGAAACATCTCCAGCCCCGTGGTGGCTGAATTATAGGTTTCCTGCCTGCAACAGGGATGATTTAGGTTCCACCCAATGCCCAAAATCTCCTGGGATGCAGTATAGAAGATGAAGATATTCAGATGTTCAGTATTTTTGGTATAGATGAAATAGGCACATCTTTTTTGGGGAGAGGAGGAGACTGTAAAGATAAGAAATAAATTAGACGGAGACATATAAAAGTTACACTTTTGTTTGGGAACGTCTGCGGGACCTCAGCATATGTATGTCTTCCCTTATACATTTTGCAATAAATTTGCATCAGCATACAAAGCATTTTTGGCATACGAACCGAACCGAAGTAGCGCGCATGTCTGTGGGCCATTCAAACCTTGCTTGCAGTAGTGGACAGAAAATTGAAGCGATATAAACAAAGTCATGTGATTTTTAGCTCCTTTTAAAATATTGGTAATATTTTTGTGTGGCTGAAAGGAATGATCTGCATTTACATTATTTTCTATGAACTGGACTCCAGACCGAGTTTTTCGGATTTACAGGGATCTGGCAACCCTCTGCTCATGTTGCGAGGTGACAGATGAGCTGCTAGGTCTGTGAAAAACACAGAAACTCTTATTTCGTAAAAAATAAAATGTTGTCTTCTACGTGGAACTTTATTAAGCGCCATAAAAGGAAATTTATTTTCGCTGGCGCATTTGCTGGAGGTAACACACACACACACACACACACACACACACACACACACTGAGGAATGCTAGCTACATAGCTAGTTTATAAAGCTTAGTGCTACATGTCGCTAGCAGCCCTGCTGGTTTAGGTGAAATATACTGTTTTATAATAATAGAAATAAAAAAATCTTCACGTGTAACGTGGTGTTTTGACTTCTATAGGAATTAATAGGAAGCGTCTGTGTGTTTCTCGACATAGCTACAAGATAGACTTAATCCCCTGTTTTTTATCTTGGCTCAGTGGAAAATCAGTGCAGACTTTTATTTCAGACATTAAAACAGTATGACGTTTAATACACTTGTGACGTCATAAATTGTATTCCGGAATGGCACTAACTATCGAGGCCATGGCAATCAGCTGACGCTCTGTGGCTTCTGGTTTTAATTGAGCCTCTTTATTTAATATTGGATATCATGTACGAAAAAAAATATCCTTAATGCTACTTTATTTGTTAGGTGTGTACTTGCTTGGGAAGTTTGCCCAGAGGAAGCTCCAGGAGATGCAGGAGCGGGAGACGGCTGAGTACATCGCTCAGGCTCGGAGGCAGTTCCACTTCGAAAGTAACCAGAGGACGTGCAACATGACGGGTTAGACTCGCTCCACACAGACGTCCTGGTTGTGTGTGTCTCCTCCTATAAACGCTTGATTGTTTTGCTTCATTCCTTCCTTGCTTGCGTGTTTGCAGTGTTGTCCCTGCTCCCTACACTGAGAGAGGCAATCATACATCACCTGAACTCTGAGAGTCTCACGGCGCTGCTGAAATCAAGGTGAGGAACGTCTCCAGATGTTTGCCTCGATGATCCATGCATGCTTATAAAGCATGTTTAAAGCCTGCATGAGTCATTCACGCACACAAGTCATGTACACACACAACTTATGTAAACCTCGACCGGATCACCGTCAGGGGACTTGAAGCACTGTCTAGAACATTTAGTAATTTTATTTTATTTGTTTATTTATTATATAAAAAAGGCAATAAGTTAAGACAAATAAAACTTGATTATGCTGGTAAAAAAAAGAAATGAAAGAAACAACTGTGTATAAATGGGCTGGTTGGCCTTTCTGCGCAGAGCCGTAAACACAGTTGATTTAGTATTTAGCACTTGCTCATTATTATTTTCATTTTAGTGGGTCGAAATAACCTCCACTTTTTTGCTCATTTTGTGCTCCTAGCTTTTTTCCTTTGTAAGGAGTTTTGTGGATGTTGCATGCAAATACATCAGTTTAATAAAATTTTTGTTATATTATCGTATTGACACTGGCCAATTCAATAATATTTGAAATTGTTAAGTGATCAACATAACAATTAAACATTTATGTAAATGAATTAAAACATGTAAAGAAAATAGTATAGACTATAACTATGAGTTTGTAGTTTATTATACTGGGAAAGATGTTTAAGCTACTATGAAGGAAGTCATCTTTCTTTGTTGGTGACTAGGGTAAAAAAAAATTTAGGAACTTTAGTCCTGAACTATCGATTGACTGCAGTCATAAGCATCACAGAAAACTGCCTGCATCAGCCGAGTCCATGGTCACCAAGTAGAACTACCCTCAGCAGCAAGCCAGAGGCCTCCATGTGGCAAGAACTCCAACCAGAAGTGGGTCTCCAGGATGAGTCAGATAGGTCCATAGGCCAAAAAGGATCAGAAGAGAACTGTCATGTGTAGCTCCACAGAAAGACAGAGATAGAGAAAGAGATAAAAAAATGTTTGGGATTCTATAATTCAGGATTGCAATATACAGTGGAACCTCAGTTTGCCTGTAACACGGTTTGCGAGCGTTCCGCAAGACGAGATTTTAAATTAATTTTCACTTGGAAAACGAACAAGTCTTGGTTTACGAGTACCGAGTATCATGTAGCATGCATGCGCTTCGTGATTTGACGCAGAGCATCACATGATCACAACTGAGCCAATGGTTTTTCTTTCTCTTGCGCTGCGGAATTGTGGGTAATCGTCTCCTCTGCTGGGTCTTCGTGCGCGTCTCTTACTGGTATAATCAACATCCATGCACACGTGTACTGTTTACAATAACACTCCACCATCAACAAACCTGAGTGATCAGTGAGAGTGGGGGAGGCCACATTCATACATACCAGTTCAACATAATACTCTACATCTGTGAATCCCTCAAGACAAATCTGTTCACAAAATCCTTGGCTAAGTAAATAGGTTTTCAGCTTAAATGTACATGTTGAAACTGTGTCTGAGTCTAGACATTAATTGGAATGTTATCTCTTAACTTTGGGGCTTTGCAAGAAGAAGATCTGTTCCCTGCTGTAGTCTTCATAATATGAGATATAACATAAGCCTGCTTGAAGTAGGTGTGACCGGATCATAAACCAGAACAAGCAGTTCATTAGGGTACTGTGGCTCGAGACCATTTAGTGCATTTTAGGTCAAAATTCATATTTAAGTAAAAAAAAAAAAAAAAATACAATTTTAATCATGAAGTCCTCAATACTACTTGGTGTTGGTGTGCAGACTTCTGTGGTGGTATTATTCCTGGGTCATTTGGCTACAGTTTTAAATAAGAATCTAGGATTATTTTTGCTATGAGAGTGGAGAGATATTCTGATCTTGAGCTTTTCTATAGTTTAGGACCCTTGTGTGTTTGTTGTTCCAGGCTGTTATTTTTTCTCTGTGATAAATCGTCACTTATACAAGATACATGATAGGACACTCAAAAGCTACACACATATTTTTACTGTTTAGAGAAAATCCACCGCAATGTTCATCATGCAGAACTCAGCTGTCCATCAAACATATTTTATTTGACTGTAACTCTTGACACTTTTAAAAAGGTTTTTAAACAAGTAAATCCAAATGTAGTTTTAAAGTTAGAAAAATTCCATTTTAAACATCTTATCTAGTTTTAATATTGAATAACAAAAATGACTCTCGCAATGAATATAACCATAGAAGCTGGCATGGCGTTAAAAAAGAAAGAAAGAAAGATGATGAATGTTCTTTTAACTGGAGCTACAAGCAATACAATATGATTATTTCAATAGGGATGATTCTTTTCTATACCCACTGTACTTTTATCTAAGATATAATGAAACGTTAACATTCAGTCTTCTGTGCAGTCAGACAGTGTTCCAATCATAAGTGAAAACTCTGGGAGATTACTGAAGCTCTAGTTGACATGAATGTGCTTTTGATGTGGTAATGTGCAGCACTGTATATACGTTATTAATAATACACACTTTGAATGAAATGAAATGATGATCTGGGATACTTCAGACTGTAGAAATCTCACTTATATTTTCTATATTTAATCCAAAGGTTACTATAAAATGCAGTGTGACCGGCTTTATGAGTGCCTCCTGCTAAGCTCTTATTTACTCCTACTGAGTCCAGAGGGGTTGTCTGGATTTTTTGTAATAAATATTAATATTTTCAGCAATGAATGATTTGTGTATTTGTGATTTTGAGAGGGATTCTGCCCTGGGGCACTGGGGGTGTGTTAATACTAATTGACGCCCCCACTGAGCAGACTTATTATTTGTGTCAATGTTTGAGAACTTCAAATGCATAAAAATTGGTTATAAATAGCCATGACACTTCATATTTTACCACTTAGCCGAGGCTGATGTATGCAAATGTATCCAAGAGGACTAGCTTCATTTAATGCCGTATACTCATTCATTTAATCCATGTTTCTGTTAAAAGTCCTGATCAATTATAGTTTCATATACTGGTGCTGGATGTGTATTTAGTGTGGTGTAATTTTATATTAATATGATTACTAAAACAGACTTTCTGAGTCTTTCTATATTTTTGTTTAGCTCGGAGAATAGACACCATCTTAATCTGGTCGAACCGCAGCAGAGAGTCTCGCAGACGATTGAGTTAATCTGTTTGTCTGCTCCCTGGACTGTGCGCTGCATAGTCACTGATTAACCAGGCTTGTTCTGAGACTATAAGCTATACTGCTAGAAATGTGAGCAGTGGGATGGACACCATCCTGCTCTTACAGGCCAGTTTTGCAATCAAAGGTACTCCAGTTACTCCACATTGTTTTTGAAGCTCCACCTGGACATCCAGCGGTTCAGAGTCCATAATCTGTTGCCACATGAGCATACTAATCTAATCACCTCTACAAAGTTACTACTGCCCAATTGAAGACATATATTCTTAGCTCCAGCATGTACTGCTATGTTTGAAAACCTGTGCTGGCCAAAGGCCCTGAGAATACCTGTTATGCTCAGTGCCCTGGCTCCCAGTAGGTTTGCTCCCGTTAGTGAGCCTTATCTCTTTGCTCCTTCCAGGCAAGTGCGAAAGTACATTACTGTTTGTAAACTGGCGTAAATGTACTTACAAAAACACTGTACAATATATACACACTTCTCAATTGGTCATAATTGTTAACATTATTTAATGTTTAATATTATATTATCTGATCACTCAATTGGTCATGCATCCGCACTGAGCATTTCATTCTATCTTTTATTTTACACTATGACCCAGTTAAAGCTTTTATTTTTTTTAACACTTTGTTATTATTATCATTATTATCACTATAATAATAATAATAATTATTATTATTATTATTATTACAGGCCAGCTAACAAGCTTGAGATCTGGGAGGATCTTAAGACAATCAGTAAGTTTAAATCCACTCCCCTGTATGAATCAATGAATAAATGCACAACAATTTTTTTGTCATATGATTGCTTTCCTTGCCTTGTCTTCACCAATCAGGTTTTACCCGGAGCATCGTGGCCGTTTACAGCACCTGCATGCTGGTGGTGTTACTGCGTGTTCAGCTCAACATCATCGGAGGCTACCTGTACCTGGACAACTCTCTCAGTAAAAACGGAACGGTAAAATTTACATTTTAAAACCCTTTATTTATTTATTTGTTTGTTTATTTATTTATTTTCCCAAAAGAACTTGTTAGAAATATTTTTTTCTGTGCGTCTCAGACTCCTTTGGCTCCTCCTGAAGTCCAACAGAAATACCTGTCGAGTATCCAGCACCTCCTAGGCGATGGTGAGAGCACCTGGTCTCATCTCATCAGTGTACCTGCTCTACCCGTTTTTGCTGTTAGATCATTTTTAGATGCGTGTTGATCTGTTTGTGAGTGCAGGTCTGATTGAGCTGATAACCGTGGTGAAGAAAGCAGTGCAGGAGATCCTGGGACCGTAAGGCTTTTAGTATTATTATTATTATTTTGCATATAAATGTGAAGTAGACGTGTTCTAATGCATACAAACTGCAATGTAATTTTACACCACAAGGTGCCAGCACCACTTCAACAATCCGTTCATTCTAGCTTCTGTTTCTTATTCCAGATGTTTCTTGATGAAAATTACTATTAGCCACTGTTGTAGAACATTTAACTGTCCATCATTCAGTGTTATTGTAATATTGTACCTTTTTTGATGTTCGCGTTGCTGTATTTTAGTAAGTAATTTGTTGTACAATGTGGAACATTAGTAGTGATTAGTGGCCTCATTCTGCCGGTGTAGCAGTGTTTACATTTTAGCCTATATCTCATTAACCATACCATCCAACTTTTATGAACTAGTTTGATCTGTTTTTCAGAAAGTTGGTGTAAAACTACTTAGAGTGTAAGCCTCAAAACACATCGATTTGTCCTCCAGATGCCAGTCAAATCTGACTCGTGTAACAGACCTGTACATAAGTGTACCTGACTCATGGATGCGTGCATGAAATTTTAATAGGCAACCAGGGGACAGGATTCCTGGGTAATGTGAGATCATGTTTGATAAGCATAAAGTGTGATTCAGGTGAACGTGGTGTTTTTCATTAGGTAATCTGTTGTATGTGTTTATGATGACAATTATGTAAACACATTTAAAAAACTTTGGGTCATGATGACATTAGAATTTTTGTGCCCTTACTCACACAATCTCAGTTATGCTGGAATTATTCGTTAGGGGCTCTATGTATGTTTTGTACAGTCAGGGTTTTACAGTACAACGTCTTTCCTGCTCTTCATGCTCTCAAGCTTAAATAACACTAAGAAACCCTGGGGCTGTTCCTGGAACATTAAATAACGTTAATAAAAGACTTTAATTACACGGCAGTGAACTCTGTTCTCCTTACTCAGATGTGGTGAAAACCTACTCAGTTTATAGAAAAGTATAGATATATTTTCTCCTCTGATTAAATGTTATGTGCTGTTTTTATCCAGTGTTTAATTTCCATGTTGTGACACAAGGAGTAGGAGGGGGGGAATCCTTATGCAGTGCATCATTTTAAATGCTCTGGTTTCAGGATCTCGTTGAAGCAGAGTATGTCTCTGCAGGAACTCGAGCAGCACATCTTTCACATCAGACAGCTGGTGGAGGAAAGCTCTGACCCGTCCCGGTTCAGAGCGCTGTCCTGCTACATGATGCCGGATGAGGAGAACCCGCTGCCTGAACAGGTACTCAGACAAGTGTTACATGCTGCAAGACACTTTAAGAAGAGCAGTGATTACTATTGAAATGACTGTAATTCCAGAGTTGTAACACGGTCTCTGTTCATTTTTTACACTAGATTATTTTGTGCAGTCAGAGTGGATTGGAATTTCAGCCGTAACATAAACATCAGGGTTTTGTTAGTGTGTCAGTTCTAATAAATTATACACAATGTGCATTCCATAAGCTCAGTAATAAATGGATTTATTAAAAAATTGTTGTTTAATATAATGTTGTTTAATTAGATTAAGTGTTTTTATTAGGATTAATTAATAACTTTGTGGAAAAATCCCTGCAAGTATTGGGCTTCCTATTGGGCTTCCATCTAGAGGAGTATACACATTAGGATGTCTTAGTGCTCTGTGGGTTTGGGGGGTTTGAGACTGAGAATTGGAGAGAGTTGAAGAGTGAGGGCGGCACAGAGAGATACAGGGAGATACAGGAAAAGCCCTCTCCTTCTTTATCTCCCTCTCTCTGCCCCGTCCCTCTCACTCTCTCACAATTCTCATTTTATCTCCCTTACCCCCAAACACACAGAAGGGGGGGTCTTCACCTGGTCTGTGAGTCCCATAGTTCAGTGTACGCTTTCTCTGTATTGCAGGCTTGTGGTCTAATGGAGAGCGACGAGACGACGATAAAACTACTGAACGAGACCAGAGACATGCTGGAGAAGTACGTAACCCTTGAAGGACTGTGAGGTCTCAGTGTAGTTTTTATTCACCTTACTTACTCACCTCTGAGTGCTGATACCTGTGTGATTTTCTCTCTGAGTGCTGATACCTGTGTGATTTTCTCTCTGAGTGCTGCGACCTGTGTTATTTTCTGTCTGGGTTCTGATACCTGTGTGATTTTGACTCTGATCGCTGTGAGTTTCATCCCATTAGCCCAGACTTCACTACGATACTCAGTGCGTGCCTGAACAAGGGCTTCAGCCGTTTCCTGGACAACATGGCAGAGTTTTTTTGCCCTAACACCCAAACAGACCCCACCCTGAGCAACTCACAAAAAGGGTCAGAAACAGTTGTTTGCTTCTTATTTATTCATATTCTTTTTTTAAAATTATTATTAGTTTAATATCTTTCTCTCTCTTTCAGACTCTTACATGTAAGTCTCCCACTGGCGAAAATAATCCCCATTACTAACGGACAGATCCACTCAATATGCAGCGAAACTCCCAGTCAGTTTGTCCAGGTGCAGTTGTCCTTCCCACTCTGAGAGTTACATATAATCTGGGTGATAATCTTGCATCATCACTAACAGTTTCTTTTTTATTATGTTGCAGGATCTTTTAACGACAGAGCAAGTAAAAGAATTTGCGGCTAACGTTTATGAAGCGTTCAGTAACCCTCATGAGCTGCAGAAATAAGCAGAGGATCTAGAGAGAGCTCGGTAGAGTCATTTTATTGCCTTAACCTCTTAGAGGGAGAAGATACACATGGAGAAACACCGTGTTATGGACGCATTTAAGTTTCTCCCCATAAACTTGGAGGACTTATTTCCCCCATACTGATTGTAAATTCCTGGAGATCTGTTTTGAATTTTAAATGATTTACTTCCTAACTTCACAAATTCTGGCAGATTCCCACACCTCATTTACACCCGTAGAGGAAGGCTAATGTAACACCGTGGGGCAGTGTAACACACCTGGAGGAAATGCTGTCCGCCGCCTTCTGCATACACAAGCTCACAGACACCATGCATATATCTTTTGTTTTTTTTCTGCTCGTTTAAGTCATCCCGTTTTTTTTTTTTTTTTTTTTTTTTACAGTTAAGATGTAGAACAAGTCTTCTCAGTTCTTTAAGAAAATTTAATTTTTTATGCTCTTCTGTTCTGTCCTGTCTCATTTTTCAGCTCCAGAGCTCACATAATGTATGGTTTAAAATAAATGTGAAAATTCTGGACTGAATCAATCATCTCCGATTAGAGTACGGGTTGTTCAGCTGGAATCTGAATCAGACTGAGACAAAGCTCAGTCTGGGTTACCTATCCAACTGATGCAACACTGGAGGATAGGTGTCACTCAAGATGCCTATTACAAATACTTGATGTTTTTCAGCTAATGTGAAAAGCATGTACATTCAGTAAGACAACGAAAGAGAAAGATGGACTAAATCATTCTTAAGTTTATTGACGCTAATGAAGAAGAATAAAAAAATAAATTAATGACCCGTGGTCCTGTGGTGAAGAGGATTAACATTAGCCATATATGGCTGCACTGAATGCGAAAGTGTAATATTAAAGCATCAGTTGTTTCTTTTAATATTCACTGAAGCGTAATAGTATTGTTTAGAAACACTGGTTTTGGATCTGCCTCAAAATTTATTAGAGAGTGGTGAGAAGGTGTTTTTGGTAAGCCTGGTACGTCTGTCTCAGTGTGGCTTCTGAGACTGTGTTTTAGCTTGCAGCAGAGTCAAATAGGGGCTAAATCATTGTGCAATTTCACCATTAATATCTGAAAGAAAAGATTTAACATGGTCAAACTGATAAACAAGTCTGCACTGCAAATTACGTTCATGTCCAGAAACGATGATGCGGGAGAAGTGTGTCCAGTTAAGTTTATCTACTTTACCAAGCTGTGGCATTTGTCGCAGATATTAACCAGATCACCTGAAGCTTCAATAATTATTGACAGATCTGACCTGAGGAAGCATGAACAGAAGGAACATGACCAGCAGGAGGTCTGTCAGGTTCCACACTCTTGTCCTGAGTAAGGCCCGTGTACACAACATCAAACTATTCTTTAGATTATTTTTTTTCCCTAGATATCCCTGAGAGAAAACAAATGAAGGTTATTAGAACGTGATAATCATTATATTAATGTTTTACCAGTAAAAAGCCTTTTATCCCAGTCAGTTGTGTGGTCAGGTGATAATACAGATGACTCAGAAGGTGCCTGACTAATCCCAGAAACTGCAGTGCTCATGCTGACGCTGTGTTTTCAGTGTAAACACCACACCGAGCGTGTTTTCCACTGGCGCAACACAATCACATGACCAACCCCTGAGTACAGAAGTTTTTTTTTTTTTCTTTCCTCTCAGGTTCTAACAAACAGGAAATTCTACCTGGTCACATGATCTGTGATCATGACATCACCTTGGAACCTTTTGTTTTTTAGTAACTGAAACTATTGATATGAATTCCTTGTGATCGCAAACATGCCATTGCTTTAGGTTTTTTGTTTGTATATCATGACACATTCAGGACTCACTTTAATAACTCCTGTTCACATGATGCATTTAAAGAGATTAATTTCTCCCTTAAGAAGCAGTACAAGATTCAATCATGGTAAACCCATGGTAAAAAAAAAAAAAAAATTACCTACAGTGACTTCAAGAACATCTTTATACCTCTTCTTGTTGTCTTACTTCTTGTTGTGTATACTTTTTACCCTTTATTTTAGAGATAATATAAAATGATAATATAAACCTAAACTCTATTATTTAAATTAGTCTTAGCTTCAAAGTTAGCTTCAATGGACAATCTGAAAAAGCTTAAGAATCTTAACAGAGATGGAAGCCATTACTCGGGTAAAAGACATATAACATGCACTTCAAGGACTCTTAAGATCATAAGGAAAATAATTGTTAAATATTCAAACAGCTACATTTGGTAATCACCAGGTAGTGCTTGAAACCAGGGGAGACCTTAAGATGGAGGTTCAGAGACACACCACATTCCATCAGACTGAGCCAGAGAAGATCAGCCAGGAGGAATGGGAGAAACTGACCAAATTGGATTGTGTAGAGACATGCCCAAGACGATTTGAGGCTATAATTGCTTCCTTCTACAAACGGTGTAAATAATGGTAATAAGAACAAGAAAACAGCATTGTATTCAGTTGGCTATAAATCTCCAACGTCGTGAAATCTTCAAAAATCCAAAGAGGTCTGGATGCTTTTGAAACCCTGTGTAGTTAGTGATGCCATAATGGTGTATCCAGTTGCAAGATCAGATTTCATAATGATGACTCACACAATTAGACCTGCAACAGAATGTCAGCTTTTCTAGCATTACAGAATGGCCTAATCTGAGGATCAGCATGAGCTCATGACACAGCGGAATGCCACAATGCACACAATCAGGAAACACTCCTCGGGGAAACTATGTCTACTGTGCATACTGTGCATTCTCTTAAAGATCACAGGTTAAGCAAGAGATGAGATTCCATTTACTGTATACGGTGATAAAGTGCTTCCAGATGTTTACTAAAGAGACATAAAGACACACAAGCCTCAGCCTTATTGCAGTCAATAACAAAAACTGACAGAACATCAACTTGTTCTGTTTTTTTTTCTAGCAGATCCTGTATGGTCTTGAAAGCATTAGCATGAACTATTTATCTATGACGCATGCTGGAGTCACACCACAGAACAGGGTGAAGATCTCATCTCTGTTGAGCGAGCTGATTGGTCTGAGGCTTGCATCATTTACCTGCTCAGTGTATCAATTCTGCATGAAGCAGCAAGCATTACAAGCAGTCATGTGACTTTCCCGATCTGATGCAGGCTGAAAGGGTGACTCTACAGTACACTGACGTTGAATCATCTGCAGGTGGTCTTCTGTAAATTGCCATCATGTTTATAATAGATCTGATGTGATAGGTTTCATTACATGCTCATTAATGTATCAGATCCAGGTTCTGTGTCTTCTGTTCATATTCTGAGCATTGTTTGACTGAGTTTCCTTCAGAACATCCTAATCAGCACACTGGGTTTAAAATATGCTGATGTGGCAGAAATTGAAATAGGGAACTGTTGCAACATTAACAGAAACGCTATTCAGAGAAGATACTGATGCATATGCAACCCAGGCTGCTTCAAATTCCACATTCTTAAGAAACATGCCAAAAGCATCTCGTCACACTTCTGTATAATTCCAACCCAGCTGGAATGATGTAAAACCTTCGTAAATTAGAGCGGAAGGTGCTGTGGGTGTTCCACTCCCTAGCTTGCATTGACAATGGAGCCGTTGAAGCCAGATATAGCAGAACACAGGGCCACAGCTGCAGAAGTAAATGAGGTCAGAGTCCATGT
This sequence comes from Clarias macrocephalus, assembly GCA_011419295.1. Taxonomy (NCBI): domain Eukaryota; kingdom Metazoa; phylum Chordata; class Actinopteri; order Siluriformes; family Clariidae; genus Clarias; species Clarias macrocephalus. Next base: position 91,475 of record JAAGKR010000421.1, read on the forward strand.
GGGGATCGGGAGTCCTGCCTATGGCTTTCCCTCTGTCTGCATGTCTGGGCTTAAACCCTACTCAGGCTGTAACCATGGCTCGAGCCAGGAGTAAACAAACACAAAAGGTGTCAGTGGCTGTTCTGGGGTCTGAGGCAGAGCTGATATAAGCGCTAGGTTTATAAATAACTCTGACAAGAGCTGATGTGCATGGTGCAAATGGATGAGACCTGAGCAGTTATTATTTAGAGAAGGAACGCTCATCCTGATTCCAGAACCGTGACGCTCGGCATCCACAACTGCTGATTCATTTGCAGTTTATTTATCTTGGGATAGGTTTATATTAATGGTTAACATGTCTTAACACAACAGCGCCCCAACCAGAGTGTGTTTTTGCTTCATGGTGCATCTGAGGGGAGCAATAGAGTGCCATAGCTACCTATAGATTATTCCTCCAGCACATAAAATCAGCCTTAAGATATGTATACACACTTCAGAAAAAGAAAAAATAGTATGATGTATATTATATTAATGTATTATTAATAATTTTATTATATGACCATACCATATATAATGTATAATTAAACATTTATTTTAAATGTTAAACTTAATTAATATATACACACACACAGAACCGTAAAAAAGTATTCACCCCTTTCCTGATTTTGTATTTTTTCTCTTACATATTTGTCAATGATTATGTCTCAAATGATTCAGATCATGAAACAAATTTTAATATTACACATAGATACATGCAAATACAAAATGTAGTTTTTAAATGATGATTTCATTTATTAAAGGTATAAAAAAAAACTGTCAAAACCTGCCTGGTCCTATGTGAAAAAGTAATTGCCCCCTAAATCTAATATAAATGCCACTTTTGGCTGTAACAACCGCAATCAAGCTTTTGTGAAAACTAGCAATGAGGCTTTCACATCGCTGTGGAGGAATTTTGGCACACTCCTCTATGCATTGTTTTGCATATTTAAGCATATCATTTCAATTTAAGTCCGGACTTTAGACTAGGCCACTCTATAGCCTTATTTTTCATATTTATCATTTAGGGGTTGACTTTCTTGTGTGTTTTCAATCATTGTCCTGCTGCATAACCCAAGTGCACTTGAGCTTGAGGTCATGAACTAATAATCGAACCTTCATTTATATATTGTATAGTTTTACAGCAGCCTTGTTCTCAAACCGTCAATTGTCTCCGTATGATGATCCTGTGCCTTATTAACATCTAAAATGTGAAAGGTTTTATCAGCTGATCACTCACTCACTCATCATCTATACCGCTTAATCCTGTGTTCAGGGTCACGGGGTCCTGGAGCCTATCCCAGGAGACTTCGGGCACATGGCAGGGTACACCCTGGACAGGGTGCCAATCCATCGTAGGGCACAGACACACACACATACGCTCACTCATTCACACACTACGGACAATTTGGGAACGCCAATTAGTCTAACCTACATGTCTTTGGACTGTGGGAGGAAACCGAAATACCCGGAGGAAACCCACCAAGCACGGGGAGAACATGCAAACTCCATGCACACAGAGAAGGGAATCGAGCCTGGCCGGGGATCGAACCCGGACCCTGGCAGTGTAAGGCGACAGTATCAGCTGATCAATACACAATTATTTCATAATTTCATAAAATTATATGGTAATTTATTACTAGTGGTTTATTTTATTCTGCATAATTTAGTTACATATTTTTCATGTAACTTAACGTAGTTCATAACTATGAACACAGATAGTTAGTTACTAATATTGAAACTTATTGATGGTAAAGGTTGTTTTATTGTTGAATAAAAGACAGGCATGTCTGTCATGTGAGGTCATTGTGTAAGATTGTAAACAAAAAGTGGTGGTTTTAATCTTATTAAAACATTAAAGACAGACCTGAAAATCTTTCATATAGCAAGTATGATATTTACGCACTCACAAACATTTTTGGTTTATTTAAAAAAAAAATGTTAACTAATATGACAAGTTGAACTTAACTGAATTAATTTACGTAGAACTGGTAAACTGATTGTGAATTCTGTCTAAATATGATCTAATTATCAATATTCTAGCACTCTAGCAAATAGGAAATATATACTTATATTTTATATGATGATATATTAGTTTAGATGTTTAGATGTTTATTATATCATAGTACATCACTGCCTATTATTTCATATTATGTTAACATATTAAAACATTGCAATACAATGTAATGTAGTTATTATATCATATCATATATTATGTTTTATTATATTTTATTATATTACTTGTACAGTATTACACCAACTACATTGTTATTTTGAGCCCAGAACATATTTTCTGTGCATGCTCCCTTTGCATGTTTACATTTGTAAAGATTTTCCAGACCTGAACTGAAAAGAAGTGGAAGAGCCTGAGGCAAGATCACCCTTCTCCAGATGAGTCATGTTCAGAAGCTTACTGGAATGCAGCGTGTCATACAGAAAGTGCAAATGAAGGATTGGTCTCAGTATTAGTACCGGCAGCACTACTGCTTTTTTCTCAGTCGCGTGATCTGGAGGAAATCAGGATGATCTCTCCTCACACACACACACACACAAACGGCTGAGTGGCCATTTCCCGGAAAGGATGATGTCATCTCTTTCCTGCGAGATCCGCCTGTGTTTCTTTTAAAGAAACAATACTGTGATAATGCACAGTGTTCAGGTTACCTTGGAAACTCTCATATCATATGTGTATATCAATATTTCAGTATTTCTTTTTTTTCTTAAATACATCTGCTTTAAAATTTAGAGTGGTATAATTGTAATGACGAAACTATTTTATGCTTTTCTTTAGAGCTGTGAACCATTTTACACTTTACACAACTCATCTCCCTTTCATATTCATCCACAACAGAGAACGTGGAATATTTAAGGCTGGAATTACTGTATATCAAGCTAATTTAATCACTATGAATATTTAGTTAGTTAAGATGGGCCATCATGATGTGCCTTTACCCTGGAACCTAGTTAGTATTTCACCTGCCGTCAGTAAAAATATCTTTTGGAAGAATGATGTTCATGACTTTGGTTATAAGGTTATAGTTTCACAGCAGTAGGGGAAAACCACTAAGCACAATATTAAGCTTTATAGCTTTAGGCACAATAAAGCTGAGTGAGATAAGGTTTCTAATCCTGGCAGCCAACGAGATACGCAACAGCAACAATGTCATGTTTTGACTCCTACAGTACTGTTTCCTGGTAACACTCTCTCTCTCTCTCCCTCTCTCTCGCTCTCTCTCTCTTTCTCTGGAAGTTTCCAGAACCCAGAAGTAAAAGATTCACACTCAGTGAAGGAATGTATACTGTGTTGTACTTTGCTCTCTGTTGTGCTTCTCTAATCACTTCATCCTTCACACATGAACTGAAACACAAACAGCCCTACCCTGGAGCTCTTACCCCTGCCCTTTATGAGAGACCTTTAGAGCAGGCGTGGAGGGTTGGCACACACACACTCATATACTATAGCTGAGGCCAGTCAAAGAAGAAGAACTACTTACTTTAGAAGTTGCTATATATATATATATATATATATATATATATATATATATATATATATATATAATTTTTATATAATTTTTATGTAACATACAAAAAAAAAGAAAAAAAGTATGTTGCACCCCAATTATTGCACACAGGAAGACAAGGGGTGATAAGGTTGGAGTGCTTGAGCCCTGAACGCTGAACTTAACCTTCCTGAACACTGGAGCCTCCTCATCAACCTCCTTCATGCTCTTGTACCTGAAATGATGAATCACAAATCTCTACATCTACGCACCAACATCTAGTGGAAAGAACAACATCGTTGTATTAATTCTCATGGTTTTGTAAAGGGCAAATATAATGTCACCATCAGTTGTCCACAAACTTTCAGCCCGGTGGTTCTCAACCCTGGTCCTGGGTGACCTCCTTACCCAAAATGTATTTATCCAGGGCTGGGACTGATGCTGAGAGCACAATTGTAGTTGGGATTTGAACCCAGGTCCACTACCTCTTTAAACTGAGGACTGGTGAGTTTTTATAGTTTTTATGAACTGCAAACTGTTAAGTAAAACGAGCAACCAATCATCTTCTGGACTGTTTGGGAACAAGAGCCAGCCGGTGTCATTATGTTGGTATGCCTTGATTTTGTCATTAGTGTGAAATGTTATGACCCTGACTTCCTGCGCAGGGGGGGTCTGCGGTAGATACAGGAGCCTGGCCACTTATGGTGTGTGTGTGTGTGTGTTTGTGTGTGTGTGAGAGAGAGAGAGCGAGCGAGCGAGAATATGTGTGTGCGCACGCGCGCGGAGAGGGTTGCCTGATTGCATCATCGCGAACCACAGCCTCTGGCCGCCCGGGCTATAAATAGGATTACGTCACACAGGCTCCACCCATTTACTAGTAGAATACCACGCCGGTTCTACTATAAAACCGGACCGGGTGATGCAACGCACCGGCCACAGCTGTAACCTCCCTCAGAGAGAAAGAGAAAAAGAGAGAGAGAGAGTAGAAAAAACGAGAAGGAGAAGAACCAGCCCGGTTAGAGTTCCAGCTCATTCACACACAAGGTAAGTTAGTATTCAATGTTTTGCTGTCGGGTGTATCGCCTCTGTTGAAACGCCATTGTTTACGTTGGCTGAACTGAAAAAAAAAAACAGAAATAGTTTAATATGTTTGTCTTTTAAAGCCTTCCACGATGTTTCGGCAATATGTAAAGACTTTATGTTTTTGGTTTAGGCGGTTTGTGGAACTCGGAAACACTTACCTGGTGTTAGACGTATAACTTGGTAAAGTCAAAGGGAAACTTAAGCGTTCGCGCGCGGGTTTAACGGAACATCAGCATTAGTTTTGTTGTGTGTGTGGTTCTGTAAATATGTTAAAGTGTAAAGTTTTTGTAACAAACAAACAATAAATGAGTTGAGGCTTGGTATGACATGGTAATTACATTGATAGTAACCGCCCACTTTCCTGTCATAATGTATGTTAGCTTTACCCATTAGTTTAATACCGGTGCTGTGTGTTTTTGTCCATTCAATTAATTGATATTCGTTATTATAAATGCGTGGTAAATAAGTGTCTTCAATGCTTCCAGGTTTCAGAATGATGCTTCAGCATCCTGGTCTGAGTCTGGGTCCTTCAGAGATCAGTGCCACGACCCTGATGCCGTGTCTGTCCCCACCCGGCTCTCTCACACTTGACGATTTCACTCATTTCAGCCCTCTCGTCAAGGAGGAGTTGCGCTATGCCATCCAGAACAGACGCCTGTCTGGTGGAATGAGTACGACTGGGACGAGCTGCTCCGGGTCCAGCTCAGAGAAACACCCTGAGCCGCTGGGTGCAAAGAGTGAGGTACAGAAGGCCAATGTTTTCCTTTTGAGACCAGAAATTTCTTATAAAAATAGCTCATGTGTTAATGAAGTTTTCTCTTTACAGTTCACAGTGGAGGAACTGAATCGCAGGAAAAGACGACGGGAAAGAAACAAAATTGCTGCTGCAAAGTGCAGGAACAAGAAGAAGGAGAAAACGGACGGTTTACAAAAGGTAGAGTTTTGGGCACGTGCGCCCTTTATAGATAGCTCCTTTAAGGTTTCACCCAGACATATAATCTGGTGTACATTAAAGGTCCTAAGATTATTAAATTTAAGTCATTAAGATAACCTGGCTCTTAGTTTACTTTTTTATGGACGTATTGTTCCATGCTTTACGTTTTTTGTGAACATCTTCTTGACTCCTTTTCTGGCAGGAGTCAGAGAAGCTGGAGTCCTTAAATGCTGAGCTGAAGGCGCAGATTGAGGAGCTGAAAAACCAGAAGCAGCAGTTGGTCTACATGCTGAACCTGCACCGGCCAACCTGCATCGTCCGCGCACACAATGGACAAACTCCTGAAGATGAGAGGAACCTGTTCATCCAACAGATCAAAGAGACCACGCTGCAGTGTATGAACTTTACCACGACTACATTGGCAAACCCGTCCATACTTACCACATGTGAACAGATTTAAAGCACAAAGACTTTTTTTTTGAGAAGATGTTGCCAAGGAGTACTGAGGGACTCGCTCGATAAAGTAGTACACTGTAACGAACTGAGGACATAAGCAAGCAATATGTATGAGCACTAACCTCAAAGGTTGTTTTGTTTTTGTTGTATTTAAATGTTATTTAAAATGCTGTAACAATGCTGTTTTTTTTACGGTATGTGCACCAACGCTACGTGAGACTCAAGTCACTAATGGTATCTAGCACTAAAAATGAAAAAAGGTGGATCACTGTGGCATAAAAAAATGTGTATGAAGCTCGATGTATGTCCATAGCTTCTGCTTAGCGTCTCTATAATCTTCGGGCTGCTGCTACGCTCCTATCTCAGGTCACGAAGGACATAGTGTGGAAATGCAGATGCAGAAAAAAAACAAGAAAATGGAACGAAACATTGTGGACATTACTGTTATCTATTGGTAGCTGCTTGAGGATTCAAACAAACAGAAGGCGTGTCATGTTAAACGTGATAATGTTTGTTCCTTGTTCATCTCAGAATTGTGTTTTGATACAGCATCTGTGGGTATTTTTGTACAACCTTCATTTAATCTACATGCACAATCTGGTCACTTTAAACTAGCTTTTGTATAGTTGTGGTGCATTATAGCCGAGTGCTCCTGAGTCATGTTGAAACACTGAACTACCTTTGTTTATTTTACCCTTCCCTATAACTAGTGTTTTTTTTTTTTTTTTAAAGTTGGACAAAAGACGCAGGCGTCAGAAGACTGTCCTATTTTATTATTGTTGTCGTTGTTATTATTAATATTATTATATTTTTTTAGATTTCCAAGTTTTAAAATTAAGCTGTATGTTCGTCTGCCACGTAGGCCATGTCTGATCCCTTTCAAGCTGTTCACGTGCACTTCTCACATAAAACTTGGTTGTTGAATGGTATTTAAACGTCAACATCCCGTATTAACTAATGTGGGCTGTATTTGTTACGTTTTGTCACATCATTAAAATACCTCTGTACACAAATACCTATCTTTTCATGTGTATCTTTATGTTTGTTTTGTTTTTCTCATGTATGTGGTACCTGTGTTGAGACAGCCCTATTTATTTTATTATTATTATTTTTTTTGCAATTAATTAAATTCAATGATTTAGATAAAAATTAAAGAGATGGGGGGAAAAGCTTCAGTGTGAAAGTCTGCAAACAGCCTAAAGAAACAATTTAAAAACTGGTTGTTTATTTATCAACCTCAGCAGCAACCTAATTTCCCCTCTCGTCAGTATCTAGCCACGCAGCATTCAGCATCACCAGAAAATACTAATCACTAACCTGATCATCTTTCATCATCTGCACCTGTTTCAGACTGATTCTTGTCTTTAGATGTTTTTTAATGCTTGAATGATTCATAGATCACTTTTGTGGCTTAACAAATACAAATACATTCATCTGAAACTACTCAGGTACAGGGACTGGTGTGAAAATGAGAGACAAAAACACACCAAAAATGGGAGCCAAAAAAGTCCTTAAGGAAGCCTGGGGAACTATTCATCAAGTCTATACATGTGTGTGCCCGCTTGCAGCATTCTGGCTTGAGTCCAAGTTCTGCCAACGTAATAATTCAGTAAATTAAAAAGATATCACCAGGAATATTATTAGAACAGTAAGTCTTCTGAGGAATAAAAATAGTAAAAAATTGGTAGCTCTTTACATCACTGACAATAACACCTGTCATACTTCCATGTAAAAACAAAACAAAAACACTTGTCTCCCAGTAACCTGCTGGAATTCCACAGAAAGCTCATAGTGAAACATTACAGTAGAGCTACAGGCTGACCAAATCACAGGGGATTATCTCTTCACATCACACATCAGGTCATTTCCAGACACAAGTTTTAATACAAAATTACCTTCAATCTGAGTTTGAGGGTGTTACTAGTGTCTATTCCCCTAATAATCAAAACTAAAACTGTGTATTATTTTATATTAAAAACTCTTATATCTGACTCTAGATTAGCAGGTTTCTTCCGATGTCTTCTGATGAAATGCTTGGAAAGTCTACCAATGAAATATCATTAGTCATCAGTGAATCAGTTAGTTATCATTTTAAAACTTTATTTTCAAGTCCAACACTAAAGTAAATACACCCGAGACTAGCCATATAATACATCAGTGATTATCGGCATAAAAAGACAGAACAGTTTTAGATTAGGGTTAAAGGACAAGGTTTAAGAGAGTCCTTGTGCAATACAGCGAAGGCATTGTGTCAGCAGTGCATCACGTTTCACCATTACAGAATCACTTAAGAAATGTATTTTGTAAGGTCAGTTTGCATGCGCAAAATGTTCCCGTTCCTGTTTTAGGCAAACTGTAAATGTGTGGTGTAAAAAACCAACAGAACAAATAATCTATATAAAACAAATCTAAAAATAATGAATTGATCTTGAAACAATTTGTTACAAGTTCAAATTTGTTTTATTTGTTCGTGAATTATAGCATTTCAGAAAAACTGACCAGAGGATCCTTTTGATTTACACCTATAATTAAGTACAGAATTTGGGCCGAATAGTTGTAGGGAACTTTATCAAGCTTCCTGTTCACTTCCTGTTGTCAGTAGACACACCAGTCAGCATAAGGAACTCAAGAAAAAAGAAGTGTTAATGTGTAAAAAGAAATGACCTCACTTTCTGCTTGGTGACTTAATATTTAAGTTTGTGGATGTACCTTGTTTTAACACACACAAGTTCAAGGTGTAGTTACAGTGTGACACAGCTTGCACGTGTTTCACAGAGCTGCAGTGAAAATTATAACCATGGCTGGCAGGTCTTAGCAAAATGTGTATGTCCATCCCAGATGCATCTAAAAAGGCACACAAAGATCCTGAAGAATACAAGTACTGGGGAAAAAAGATGATTTTTTCTTTATTTTCCGAGCCTGAAGAACAAGTTCACCTGCATGCACTCTCCACAATCCCCCAGTCCCTCCCCCAGGCTTTAACAGAAATGCTGTACGTCGCATATACACATTCCTCACGTGTGAAAACTGATTCGATTGAATGCTGATCATTTGTCTTGAAAAATCTGTGGACTATTTTTACTCTAACAAAATAAGGACACACTGAAATATTATATCGAACTGGACTCCATGTTAACCTAAAGACATCAACTTCTAGCCGCCTAACACACAGTATGACTGCACTACTGTGCCTCCTATCCGTTATCACACAATTGAGGATGGGTTCCCTGTTCAGTCTGGTTCCTCTCGAGGTTTCTTCCTATTGCCATCTCTGGGAGTTTGTCCTCGCCATCATCGCTCTCGGATTGCTTGTCAGGGACTATCTGATCATTTTGATGAATACAAATTTTTTTACATTTCCTACACATTTCTATAATTTTATTTCAGTTCTATACAGATGCTTTGTGACAAAGACCATTGTTTAAATTAAACAAACTATCTGCGAGGGATTGGCACCCTGTCCAGGGTGTACCCCTAAGTCTCCTGGGATAGGCTCCAGGTCACCAGTGACCCTGAATACAGGATTAAGTGGTATAGATGATGAGTGTAAATAAACTATGCTCAGTATTTTTTTTCAGTCAACATCCAAACCAAGACCTGACAGTCGTTCCAGTCTCAGGAATTCTATAATTATTATTTTCATGAGTTATGGATCTGTTTACATGACTCTATCAAGCATATCATGCTCTTAATGTAGTCCTAAGAGTGGAAAACCTGTCTAGACAAAGTTCTTCTCAGTTCAGTAGAACTGAAGAACTGAATGAGTCCAGGAAGTGTTTAAGCTAAATTTAATAAAAGTAAAATGTGGTCCATTTAAAAGTCCCAAAACTGCTTCCAGGCATGTATGGGTGAATATCAGGAAATATCACCAAGAACTTACCAAACAGGAAGTGGGAAACACTAAGATTCCCTTCTTTAAAAGAAAACATGTATTTGCATAATACGCCTTTCAGAATGTGTGACTGACTTTATAACAGGTAGCAGTTAGGAAATTCTCCAGTGGTGTTTATAATGTTTCCTCTTCCTTATATTCAGTGAAAGATTCTGGCAATGGTGATCGTTAACATGAGTGGTTAGGAGGCTTTTCAACCTTGGGGTGATATCGCCATCTGGTGATTGATGCAGTGATTGTTGTAAATGTGTTTAATAGTGTAAAAAGGTATGGAAGGAAAAGAGAGGAAACTCGGACCCAGGATGGTAGAGAGAATTTTTGTTTAAAAGTACTATTAATGTAAATTCATCTGATTTAGTGTGAGTTGTATGGAGATGTGGAGCTTACCATCTGGAAACATCTGCAAGAACACCAATCAATCAATCAATCAATCAATCAATCAATCAATCAATCAATCAATCAATCAATCAATCAATCAGAGTTAATAAATCACTCACCAATTTAAAAAAAAACTGTTGCCAGTTCAAGCAATCAAACAGACAATCCCAGTTACCTTACAGCCTTCATCATACATCATACAGTACATGGCAAGATTTCCAGTAACCTCCTGGTTAAACTAGCCTTGTTACGACCACACCCACTTCCTTTCCTACAAATGTATTTCTGTTCAGTGCAACACCAAAATTAACCCCGAGTTCATTTTGGTGCTGTCCCTTAATCTACTCATCACATTAACTGTAAATGCAAATGAAAACATAAGTATTTATATAAATAGTATTGTTGAACTCTTGAGACATCTAATTACTCAACATTAGGTTGTGCTGGACCACCTTCATGCACTGTTCCATTTCAGGACGTTATCATAAGACCTACGATTAGGAATTTCAGCTCCTGGTCATGTGGTTTGCGACACCACACCACACCACACCACACCACCAGGAAAACCAAAGAGCTCTTGGTGGACCACAAACAAACCAAGAGAAGCCGCACACACCCTACATCTCCAAGAACATCATCTATGCCTTCAACACCTCCACCCTCTGTCAAAAAGCCACATCACCATGTCCTACTGTATATTACTGTTATTCTATTCATGTACCAGCCTATTTTCTTGATGTGAAAACCTTTCAACACAACACAACTTTCTCTCTCTCTCTCTCTCTCTCTCTCTCTCTCTCTCTCTCTCTTTTACACACACACACACACACACACACACACACACACACACACACACACACACACACACACACACATCAGTGCACACTCTAACACGCACAATCCACGATAAGAAAGGCATCTCGCCCTTTGCATTTTCTGTGCTTTCAGCTTTCAGTAAATTATCATATTTTTTAATTATTATTATTTTTTTCTTTCACTCGCCGATTCATGACCAAAACCCCAAAATCAAAAGGCGAAATGTAATTTTGTCTTTTTATTTTACTTCTTTTATATTATTTTATTTATTTATTTATATATATTTTTTTCATCAAGGACATCCAGACAAACATAAGAGATGCAGCCCTGCTTGCATCTAACATACAGAACAGAAATTATTTATATTCTCATTATCACGCATATGAGGATGGGTTCCCTTTTGAGTCTGGTTCCTCTCTAGGTTTCTTCCTCATGTTGTTTAACAGAGCTTTTCCTCATCACTGTCAACTCTGACTTGCTCATTAGGTATAAATTTATACATACATACATACATATATACATACATACATACATATAAAATAAAACTATAGTGTGTATATATATATATATATATACACACACACACACTGCCATGAAAAAGTATTTACTCCTTACTGATTTTTTTGCATATTTGTCACACTTCATTGATTCAGGTCATCAAACTAATTTTTATATTATACAAAGATAACCTGAAAGAATCCAAAATGCAGTTTTTACATTATAATTAAATTTATTAAGGGAAAGTGGGCCGGAATTCCTCCACAGTGATGTGAAAGATTTATTGCCAGTTTTTGCAAATGTTTAATTGCAGGTGTTGCCGCAAAGGATGGTACAACCAGTTGTTAGGGTGAGGAGGCAACTACTTTACACATGAGGCCAGCCAGAATTGGACAGCTTTTTCCCCCCATATCATCATTTAAACACTGTATTTTGTATTTACCGAAGTTATCTTTGTGTAATATTGTACAGGAAGGATGCAAAAACTTTTTCACTGCAATATATATCAGCCAAAAAGTGTAAAAATAATACAAAATGTATTGCTATATGTTATATATATATATATGTGTGTGTGTGTGTGTGTGTGTGTGTGTGTGTGTGTGTGTGTGTGTGTGTGTGTGTGTGGTGTGTAAAAAATAAGAGACCACTGCATTCAATTTACTCCAGAAAACATCAGGAATGTCGTCAAGAGGAAGATGGATCAATCAAAGCTGAGTTTTTTTTTTCCCTCGCAAAAAGAGTGGTATAAAGTTATTCAACAGCAATGTGAAAAACTGGTGCAGAGCATGCCGTAACGCATGACAGCTGTAACTGCAAATTGGGGTTATTCCACTAAAAAACTCATTTACAAAGTATTTGCATTTTGTTTTATATGAGTTATTAAAGCTCTGGAAATACTGCATGATCTTGGGTTATTTTATGTGTTGTGATGTCATTTCCTTTAAATATACACTCTAAATAACAATAGATATATTTTAATTTCTAAGAAATATAGTCATCAGTTCACAAAAATGAAACAACATTGTTATTTTCACCAAAACATGCTTCAGGAAAAAAAAACATAAGAAACTGATTATTTTGAACTGATCTCTTGTTTTTTTTCTATATATATATATATATATATATATATATATATATATATATATATATATAAAAAATATATATTTTAATCCTTTTTGCACTTTGCACCATTTGTATATATTCCTCTTTTGTGCATTTTCCCCTTATTATCTTTTTTATCTCTATGTAGATGTTTTAATACCATTTAACAAAGTAGAATTAGATGTCTGTACATGTTTGTAGATGTGACTGTAGATGTTTTCTGACATTCTACATTAAGTGTGGAATGAGTTAGTTAACACTTCGTGATTTGTTGTTCTTGTAAACGAAAGTGACCCAAGCGGGGTCCAGTTTATGGGCTTTTTTTCAGATGAGAAGAGAAAACTGGAAGAGAAATAAAGAAGTGTCTGCAGTTCACACTCCTCGAATGTGTATGGCTGTTTGTGTTTAGAGAAGTGATACGGCATGAATGGGACTCCTCCCAAGTTTTACTGCTGATTATTGTAAGAACATGGACAGTTTTATTAGTAAGTTAAACAGTAACAAAATACTGTATATATATATATCTCATACAGTGTAACAGTCAGTTGATCACATCACATTTAAATACATTCATATACTGTACTGCGTAAACCAAACACACACACATGCACACACACACACACACACACACACACACACACACACACACACACACACTAACACCTGTAGACATTCCTGTTCAAGAACTGATGCACATATAAACACAGCGTTGGTGATCATTGCATCAACACCAGATCCTGAAACTGAGTGGGGTATTTTTGGTGAATTGGGGTGGCGTCTAAAAGCAGAAGTGTTCACTCTGGTGGCACTCCTCCAAACTGCAGAGTGGTGGACCAGACACATGCTTAGTGGTTAAAGTGGTCTAGGAGTTCATTTTTGCATGTTTAAATAAAAATAATTAATAATGCTGACACAACTTCCTGAAGCATCAGGAACGGCTGGAAAAATGAGGTTTGACACTGATACTAAATCAGTTTCTATACAAGGATTAAAGAAGAAAAAAAATAGTCCAAGCCCGAGATGCAACCAATGGTCTTGGTTTGCATATAAGGTCAGGGAGGAATTCCGTCTGTGCTCCTTGGGGTCGACGTGAGGTTTACGTTGGCGTTTAGAACAGGACACAAGGGCTCGTGAAGATTAAGAGCTTCGGCCAGTCGCCTCTGTTCCTCGAGGAGCAGCTGAACCTCCTTCTTCAGTAAGCTGTTTTGCTGCTCCAGGTACTCATAGGCCTTGATCAGGAGAAAAAAAAAAGAAAAAAAAAAAGACATTTACAAAACATCTCTAAGGATTCCTGAGAACGCTAATATTTAACCACATATCCATGATCACTATGGTGTACGTTAAAGCTAAACATCAAACACAGCACATGATCATGCTCCCTAAACGCACCTCGTGCAGCTCGTCGGCTCTCTGCGTCTGGCGTTTGCGGCTCCTCTGTGCAGCCACACGGTTCTTCTCCCTCCTCTTCATCCTCCTCTCGTCCTCATGCCCGCCCTGGAGCACGTTTATTCAGACGCATCATCATTACTGAATGATCTGTGTGTGTATGCAAAGGCTCGCACTACAGAGTGTCCAAGTTCTCCAATGAGTTTTTATTAGTATATCGAGCAGATCCTGAGATCTTTCACATGCAGTTGTTTTAAAGGAGAAAGTTCAAAATTAGTAGTAATACTACTAGGAAAGGACGGAATGTGCACTGACAAATCACGGGTTATACAAGTTGTACAGATGATATGAACTAAACTAGCAGAAAGTGTTGTTCAGAAAGTCGACAGGCTTTTGTAATAACTCCGATGTGTCTGCCTTTATCCTGTATAAATCGTTACAGTATGAGCTATGAGGTGAATGAGTGGAGTTTGTATTCTCTGCAGGACTGAGTGTGTGAGCAGGAGAGCAGGTCTTACCAGAGATGTCCGATGGAGCTGCAGTCCAGGTGCCGTGTGCAGAGCCATCCCGGGCCAGATAGTTCTCTCTCTCTCTCTCTCTCTCTCTCTCTCTCACACACACTCACACACGTGTACACGAGATTGACAGGTTAAAGCGCGATGCTTTCATCACTCAAGCATAATGAGCGCTGTGTCAGTGTGAGCAGTGTCATTACCGTAAACCCCATCACTGAACTTCTGATAAGTCACGTGACACGATCTAGCGTAGCGTTCTGGACTTCCGCCTGCCTCACACACATACACGCTACATACATGTGTGTGTGTGTGTGTGTGTGTGTCCTGGCAAAAATAAAAACTGAAAACACTAAGACATTATTACATTGAAATGTCGACAAAAAAAAAAAAAAAAAAAAAGATCTTTGCAACACCTTCAAGTTCAGCGCTGAAGCAAATGGTAGTCGTTTTCTACAATGTAATCTTTGAAGTGGTCTTAGTGTGATCTTGCAAGGTGTTAAAACATCTTCAAATAAGTTCATCCTCAGGGGGGGAAACGATCATATGAGTATATCTGCCTCTTCCTTCCTTATGGAGAGTGATCAGTCATTGTAAGTGTAGATAAGAACTAAAAATGGCCAAAAGTTTTTCTTATCATTGGTCTGTACTTGACTAGAGAAAAGAATATATAGGCATTCTCTATGAGATATAGCCAAGAAATTAAATATTTCATTAAAAAAGTGTACACTGTAGTCTCCAGGACTTTAGATGACTGGAACCACGGCTTGTGGTGTGATGAGTCTAAGTTTGAGGTGTTTGGATTCAAGCAAAGGACACATGTCAGATGCAGAGCTCACGAAAAGATGTTAGGTGCTTCCCTAATACCATCATTGAACCATGAATCGTGATGATCTGGCGATGCTTTGGCAATGAGAGAGTGGGTACTGATTGGGGATAACTATATTCTGCATATATAACTGCATTCTTTGTGGTTGTGTACGAATTACACTGGAGAAGAAAGCAGCTGCTGAAATACTTTTGGTGATGGCTTGGCCAGCTCAAATACCAGATCTGAAGCGCACTGAGCTGGTTTGAAAGAAGCTGGATTAAAGGGCAGGAAACACTACACACCCAGCATAGCGGACTTTTGGGACATTCTGCAGAAGTCTTGGGAGGAAATCACGCCTGAATATCTGCCGAAACTGATCAATAGACTACAACAGATTTGTCAGGCATTTATTTCTGCAAAAAAATATTTTTTTGATGAAATTAAATTTAACATGCAAGTTAGATTTTACTATAATTCGGGGCTTAAATATATATATTTTTATTTTAATAATCTATGGTCAGTCCTAATTTTTATTTCTTTGTACATTGTAAAGTGATGCTGAAGACGTCCATTATATGCGATAATCTCCTTTGAACTGTTAATGTTGCTACTCATTGTCTGTAAAGCCTTCATAACTGCTCCAACACGAGGTGCTATTAATTCGTGATTTCTGAGGCTGCTAACTCCAAATGAACCTCACTGCAGCAGAGGTAAATTTTGGTCTTGCTTTCCTGGGAAGGTCTTCATGAGAGCCAGTTTCATCAGGGTGCTTGATGGGTTTGTGAATGCACTTGACAAGACGCTTCTTGGAAGAACAATTCCAGAAAGGCTGACCTACATGTCCTAAAATAACATCTGACTGTTGCTGCCGTTACATAATTACCTAATTCCACATGTTATTATAGTTTTGAAATCCCCAGTATTGTTGTGGTATGTAGAAAATACATCATTAATCAAAAACAAAGTGATCACAAATTTCCGCATGCTAGTTTGTATATAAATAAATAAAATAGCACACATTTAACCAGCTACTCCTATATCTAATAAATTAGTAAATAAACAAATAAACTATTATAGCTTGAGAAAACATATTACAGTTGCAGAAAACGTTTTATTGGAATCTTTGTTTATCAACACCATAACCAAATTTTTTATTTGATATGCAACAGTTTAAGGAATTTGAACACAAATGTTAAAGGGAACAATTTGCTACACAAATGAAATTATTTTAGCACTATGATGATCTAGATTACACTAAACCATCCACATAAACCCTAACAACTACAAAGAATTAGTATTGGCATGTAAAATTATGCTTCCCTTAGCTTATACAGCAATTTCATGGACAGGGGTGAACATACTTTTGGTCATATAATGTCTGCAGTAAGTGTTAGGAAAGATGGCTAAAATAGGCATGTGTTCTGGATGGGGAGTGGAAGGAAAGTACACACACACACACAAACACACACACAAACACACACACAAACACACACACAAACACACACACAAACACACACACAAACACACACACACACACACACACACACACACACACACACACACACACACACACACACACACACACACACACACTTATGGGTGCTCAGCTGGAGGGCTTATAGGAGTATAGTTCATGCTGAATTCTCTCTCGGACACGGCTCTTCTGATGGAGTGTGTAGACGGAGGCTGGTTGCTTCTGTGCCGGACCTCAGAGCGTATTTTCTCAGCGCTGCTGCTGAAGACGTCTCCATAAGCCTCCAGGCTCTCAGCTGAAGGGTGTGTGTCCAGCACCTGCTCCAGACCTTCTGCCATCTGCTTCACTTCCTTCAGTGACTGAAAAACAGAACAGAGACACACACACATGAATATAGCTTTCAAATAAGTAACTTTTAATATACATTTTAGATGTATGGTATATTCTTACAGGCCACATTACTAAGAACACTTGATCATTCATGTAGATCTGTTTATTGCATGAATGTGCATGTGTTTCTAATAAAGTGGACAAAACAGCTTAAAAAAAGATTCGTTTAAAGGAAGATGGATATAACAAGTTTAAATTTTAATAACAAATGTGATATTTTCCTAACGTATCCAACACTGTTATCTACTAACATAGAGAATGTGTCATATGGAAATGAATAAATAAAACATGCAAGCACAAAAGTGCAAGATACAAATCTTCAAAAAGAACCATAAAAAAATTTAAGACTAAAGTCAGTTAAAAGTTTTCTACACATTTTATAATAAATAATTTATAATACCTAAACAGAGAAAGTGATTTAAGTGTTTTTTCACGGTTTTATTTTATTTTAAGTTCGCAACTTTTCTCCCAAAAGGTGTCCGATTCATTCCAGAAATGTACTACAGTTTTTTTTTCTTTCTTGTTTTGTTTTGAGTTTGTTTTTGTTCTTCGTCATGTAGCAGTCTCTGCACTTCTCGTTTCGGTGTTCACCTTGTCAGACCCCCTCACGCACTCCGTCTCATCTGGACCTAACAGCAGGCTCGTGCACAGGGAGCAGTTGACTATATATGGTGATCCAGCGGAGGGGCTTTATTTCAATTAGTGATGCTATGCACAAGCAGCAGTTTATCTATTTTTTTATTTTTGTTTATAGAATTATTTATATTATCTTATTTTTCTATATAGTCAAATTATGCATGCGTTGTTTCATTGGTGCCTATTACCAGTGATGTAACAATCTGTGGACTGCTGGATCTTGTGAATTTCCCTACGGGCATGAATAAAGTATCTATCTATCTATCTATCTATCTATAACCTCTGTGATTTAATCTACAGGTGTCAGCTGTGTGAAAAATGTGGTAGGGTTTGTGTTTGGTTTCGTGCAGTGGATTTCAAACTCTGCTCACTTTGATCAGTCAGCTTTCTGATTTACAGATAGTGTACACATGCAAGCGTATCGTCCAGTCTGCTTAAGGTGTTCGAAGTGCTCCTCCTACTGTCAGGACTGTGGAACTACAGAAGCTGACTTGACATCATCAAAGCCACAACAGGGTGAAGATCATTGGTATAAAGACCACAGAAGTGTTTGATCTATCAAATAAATATTCTACAAGTGTCTGAGATCTACCTTCATGATTGTAGAAGCTTTTCTGAACATCTCAGGAGCCGCAGCAGAAACACTGCTCATTGTGGTATCTGCAGAGAGACATATTCTGTCTTCATTATTTTTATTTGTAAGGAAAAAATACAACATCAACAAGCCGGATCAACCTAAAGAAATGAAATGAAGCGAAGCCTTACCCTGAACAGGATCTCGCTTCACTTCTTGTGGTTTCACTGCAGTTTCAAACAAACCCTAAAGCAAACATAAAACAACAATAATAAATCCACCACAACCACAGATTATTCCAGCTTTATTCTTTACAAAACGAAACTAACCATCAGTCTGCGCTCGGCTTTTAGAGAACGAATGAAATAAGGCAGGATTTTCTTTGGGTAAATACTGCGTTTCCAGCTGGTCTGTACTATCTTCTCATCCAGCAGGTCGTCCATCGTGCTGCACTCCCAATCTAGAGAAACACCAGAGCTCAACAAACACAACCCAGCTGCACAGTACAATTTAACCTCCATGATGATGGGGTGGGATTTTTAACTTTGTACCAAATAAATAAATAAATAAAATTCATTGATTAAAAGTATTTAAAAAATAATAATAATAGTCAAAAATACCAAAAGTGTTATTTGTTGTGTACAGAGCAGCTGCTGTATTTTAAGCAATTTAATTTAAACCTTCATTAAAATTATATATAATAATCAGAACGATTAGGGCATGTGCTGTGTTTGATGTTTAGCTCATTACAAATTAGTCTCACCTTCACTTTCCTCTGCTGCCTCGTCCCAGGATAAACCACCAACAATGACGTTCTCTTGTACTGCAATCTCAAAATTCTTCAACAAATGAAAAGAAAATGCTGTTAGTTTAAAAGTGTATCCTTACAACTCAAACACTCATAATAATAATAATAATAATAATAATTCGGTCGCACCAACAACATTTCCCGTAACATCTTTTCCACGTCGCTTTCGTTTAAATCCGGTTGACATTCGAGCAGCTTAACAAGCAAACTTTTATACTTTGCTAGCTGATAAGCAACGATTCTTTTAGACCTGACATTTACTCGAAAATCTTGGTGTTTCTCTGTTTCTAATATAGGAACTCCTTCTGCGTCCGCCATCTTTTAGCGCCAACTTTTCAAAACAAACCCAACACGGAAGCAGAAATGGGGCGCGGATATGACCCGGTAGTGTAATCCATGTTCGCTGTGCCTATTGGTTCCGAGCATCTATAAACGGCTTTAAGGGTTTTAATTGAACGCTTTTAAGTGTTTGGGGCCAATAATTGTCGAATAAGAAAGAAAGAAAAAAAGAAAGGAAAAAAGAGAAAGAAAGAAAGAAAGAAATGGCATTTATTTAACTTGTGGTGACCTGATTTCTTCTTCACAGTTTGCAACACAGTCCTTACAAAGCTAACTGCTATTTTTGCATTAAGTGCAGAATAACTGCAGGTAATTACCTTGAAATAGGTCTGTTTTAGCAATGAACTGTACAACAAAGTTCCAAAATCATATTCCAATACCACCTGCACTGTCTTTCACAAAAACGGCATAATAACTAAAAACCAATAATAATCAAAAATTTGTTCCAGTCCTTTATTTCAAAACATACGATAGAACTTACTGCTGTGAAAAAAACAACAACAACAACAACCCAGTTTTATTTGAAACAGTCATACACGCACATAACTCATACATAACTGAACAATCGTGTAGTAACTGTGGCAAAAAAACAAACAAACTGTAAGCTTACTTTAAAAAATATCCTTTATACTGTTTATTTCTACGTGCTACTTGTCTACATGCTGCTATTTTAAGACAGCGTACTGTGAATGAAGCTAAAATAACCCCCCGAGACACATCTTTGTATTCCACGCCATCTAGTGGCCCTGAATAGTAATGGTTTTTTAGAAAATACAGTACAATAAGTCCCCGAGGTACGAACGTTCGAAAGTCAGATTCGTTCGTAAGTTTGACAAAGTGAGTCTTATAATCTTATACACACAGATTTGATGTTTTGGTTTCGCATCATACTCTCGTGAAATCGCGAAGGGAATCTCAGTGACGCAGCGGGGTCAACTGACCTTGTTGAAAGCTAACCCAGGAAGACATCAGTGGGAGGATAACGCTACATGGTGTTTACTGCATGCTTGAACAGATGCCATTTTGTCTCAGAGCTGTATTGGACCGTGAACTCTGTTTTGTTGTGGATTTTTCAAAATTAGAATTATTCACCATCAAGACAGCTTTACAGGACAGCCATTTTCTATCATCGTGCTCCTGGACTGATTCATTGAAACCGGAGAGGCCGATACATTTCTCCCGCACCCCCACACACAAGATAGACTCTTTTTTTTTTGGAAAATTTTATACATTCACTTACATACTGTAAATATTGTATATAACTGTAAATATTGGTATTTCATGTACTGCAGTATCTATTTTTGTACTGTACACATAAGCTACTACTGTGATTTGTTTGCATCTGTAGGGACTTACTGTACTATAATCTGGTTCCTGGCAACATATCAATTAGCATGGGCACACACACACACACACACACACACACACACACACACACACACACACACACACACACAAATAAAAAAAATAGTGCAAGAAAACAAAAACATACTGACATGAAAAGCCTAAGCATGAAATTACTATGATTAGTAGAATAAAATAGAAAGATTTGTGTTCGTTAGGTAAATACTAGAAATTAAATGTTTAATAAAATACATTACATTCTAATGAGAAGATGAAGCAACCTAATAGCATCTCAATTGAGTAACTGGCTACGTTTCTTTCATCAACTTAAGATACTAAAAATTATTGCTTAAAACAGACATGCAGAACTCTAAGAATGTCATAATTAATGACAAAAGTAGTGTTTAAGTGTTCACAGAAGAACAGCAATGAGTTCTTTTACCTTAATCTGATCAGTGCATGCTCAATGCTAAGAATTATTTATCATTTTAAAGTCACACTAAACACCAGATCAATGCACAATATTTTTTGATTCATGCTTGAAGTCCTTAAAGGCCTTTAAAAACACTGGTATCCTGAGTGTGTTGTTCTGGCTATTGATATTGTTATAGATGATCATGGTAAATCCAACTCTGCCTCAGAAGATATGATGAATCCCTTTATTGTGGAAAATACAGCACTGAGGGCTTTGCTCCAGTTTCCAGTAACACAATAAATCATCAGGCTTTCCAATACTATAAAACACATTAGACCATTAACAACGATGAGATTTTTGACTCATATTAAATAGTTACACTTGTGTTCAATCTGCCAGGAAATTATTGGTGTAATAAAAAATAAAACAGTAAGCCAATAAACATTTTTTTATATACATAAAATAGTTTGGATGTACAACAATGTTAAGTCATTAGGTAAGCAGATTTTTAATATACAGTGGAACCTTGGATTGCGAGCATAATTTGTTCTGAAAGCATGCTTGTATATCAAAGCACACAAGCACACACACAACACACACACTCACACACACTCACACACACACACAAACACACACACACACACACACACACACACACACACACACACACACACACACACACACACTACTGGATGACCCCTCTAAACAGATTGATCTCCCGCATTGCTACATCATTTAAAAATGTTTTGCTTGCAGAAGCAGGGGGCGTTACTTTGTAGGACAACTTTCATACTCGTGCACACACACGTGTGGGTATGTCAGTTAGAAGAGAAGGAGAAATGTAGGAGTGAGTTAGATGAAGTGATGCAGAGCTTCCCCAGAGGTGAGAGCCTGGTGATTGGTGCAGAGTTCAATGGACATGTAGGGGAAGTGAACAGAGGTGATGGAAATGTGATGGGCAGGTTTGGTCTTCAGGACAGGAATGTAAAAAGACAGATGGTGGTGGACTTTGCAAAGAGGATGGAAATGGCAGTAATGAATACTTTCTTTGAGAAGAGGCAGGAACATAGGGTGACATGAGGTAGAAGCACTCAGGTGAACTACATCTTGTGTTGATGGTGTAATCTGAAAGAGATCAGTGACTGTAAAGTTTTGTTAGGGGGGAGTGAATCCAGACAACACAAAATGGTGGTGCGTAAAGTTACCCTGGTGGTGAGGAAGGTGAAGCGGACAAAAGCAAAGGTCAAAATGGTGGACGTTGAAAAAGGAAAAATGTTGTGTAGTTTTCAGGGAGGAGTTGAAACAGGCCTTATCATCAGGAAAGGGAAAAGTGGACAAGGATACTTGGTGGAGGAACGATGAAGTCTGGGAGTGAATATAGGGAAAAAGGTTAGCTAAGAAGTGGGACACTGAGAGGACTGAAGAGAGCAGACAGGAGTACAGGGAGATACAGCGTACGGTGAAGGTAGAGGTGGCAAAGGCCAAACAAAGAGCTTATGAGGACTTGTATGCTAGGTTGGACAGTAAGGAGGGAGAGGTGAATCTGCACAGGTTGTCAAGGCAGAGAGCTAGAGATGGGAAGGATGTGCAGCAGGTTAAAGTGATTAAAGTTAGGTATGGAAATGTACTGACAGGTGCCAGGAGGGTGTTGGGAAGATGAAAGAAGTTGATGAATGAAGAAAATGTTTAACTGTTTAACAAGATCTCGGAGCTCGAGAGGATCCCAGAGGAACGAACTTTCAAACAAATATTTTCAACATTAACCAGATAAAGATACTTCAAAAGTTAACACCTACAAAGAGAAAAACAAATTTCATGGTTATCCTCCTCTCACTTTTCCAGATACCAACCGAAACACATCAACTTCTACTCCAATACCAACTAATGTTTATGTAGTAACCATAAAAATAATAAATCAACAGTTTCATAATGTTAAATTTTTTACAAATAAAAAAAACATTAAGCACCAACATTAAGCATAATTCATGCATTCAGCACAAACTGTAGTATAATTCACAATCAGACAAATGTAACATAATAATAATTGGAAAGACATAACATGTCACAATCACACTAGAAAAATGACCTTAAAAACATTGTTTTAATTCTCAAAGCCCTCGCACCTTTGAGCACTTCACATTACACATATAATCCGAAGATGGTAGGTTTTAGATTGTCTACATAATAACATGGAAATGAACACCTGTCTACATATAATATCCAGGAAACAATGCATTGAATAAATTAAGGCAGAAAAAAGCTTTTTATACAAACGTATGAACATTCCCACCATGCTTTGTGCCTATCTTTTCTTATTTTAAATAAAAATATTTGTTTATTGTTTTATTGTTAAAAGGATCACATCGGCAAAGAAATAGCTCAGAAACACATGATCATGTGTTTTTATGATTGTTTTTGGCTGCTTCTATGACCGAAAAAACTAATAATAATACGCTCATTTTAAGGTTTCTACATTTTTGCTAAGTCATTCCTTTATTCCGGTAATGGTACACATTATAAAAGTTATGCTAACTTTTGTTATACCTGACATATCCAAAAAAAAACAACTTCAAAGACTCCGACAAGGCTTCCATATACAGTAAGTGTATATATATGCAATACAGACCAAAAGTTTGGACACACTTTCTCATTCAAAGAGTTTTGTTTATTGTGTTCTTTATTGTGTTCTTTAGCCCAAACGCGTCTCTTCTGCTTGTTGCCTGTCCTTAGCAGTGGTTTCCTAGCAGATCTTCTACCATGAAGGCCTGATTCACACAGTCTCCTCTTAACAGTTGTTCTAGAGACGTGTCTGCTGCTAGAACTCTGTGTGGCATTGACCTGCTCTCTGATCTGAGCTGCTGTTAACCTGCGATTTCTAAGGCCGGTGACTCGGATGAACTTATCCTCTGCAGCAGAGGTGACTCTTGGTCTTCCTTTCCTGGGGCGGTCCGCATGTGAGCCAGTTTCTTTGTAGCGCTTGATGGTTTTTGTGACTGCACTTGGGGACACTTTCAAAGTTTTCCCAGTTTTTCTGACTGACTGACCTTCATTTCTTAAAGTAATGATGGCCACTCGTTTTTCTTTACTTAGCTGCTTTTTTCTTTCCATAATACAAATTCAATCTCTTTGAATGAGAAGGTGTGTTCAAACTTTTGGTCTGTACTGTATATATATATATTCTAGATGGATATATATTTGACAATTTCTCGCTGGTTTTAACATGTGTTGAATTAAACAAATAACCTATGCAAAATAATCTTATGTCTTTTTGTTTCATCTGATTTTTGAAGACAATCAGGAAAACATGTCTTTCTACCTTTGGCTGTGAAAGTATCAGGAATGCCTGTAAAAATGCTATTATAATACGTGCTGTGCACTTGACCTATGATACTTATGTATGTGTGCTTTATCATGGTTAACTATATACCATGTATTCAGGTAAACATGCTCCCCCATCATACTTGGGTGTTAAGATGTACGTGAGATGACTGAAAGTAATTCAAATATGTACAGTAGCTACACATGAATAACTATGAGTGTGGTGTTCTATAATTGGTATACCTGTGTGTTTGATATGTACAGTCGTGGCCAAAAGTTTTGAGAATTACATTAATATTGGAAATTGGAAAAGTTGCTGCTTAAGTTTTTATAATAGCAATTTGCATATACACCAGAATGTTATGAAGAGTGATCAGATGAATTGCATAGTCCTTCTTTACCATGAAAATGAACTTAATCCCGAAAAAAACTTTCCACTGCATTTCATTGCTGTCATTAAAGGACCTGCTGAGATCATTTCAGTAATCGTCTTGTTAACTCAGGTGAGAATGTTGACAAGCACAAGGCTGGAGATCATTATGTCAGGCTGATTGGGTTAGAATGGCAGACATGACATGTTAAAAGGAGGGTGATGCTTGAAATCATTGTTCTTTCATTGTTAACCATGGTGACCTGCAAAGAAACGCGTGCAGCCATCATTGCATTGCATAAAAATGGCTTCACAGGCAAAGATATTGTGGTTACTAAGATTGTACCTAAATCAACAATTTATAGGATCATCAAGAACTTCAAGAAAAGAGGTTCAATTTTTGTTAAGAAGGCTTCAGGGCGTCCAAGAAAGTCCAGCAAGCGCCAGGATCATCTCTTTCAGAGTGCCACCAGTGCAGAGCTTGCTCAGGAATGGCAGCAGGCAGGTGTGAGCGCATCTGCACGTACAGTGAGGCAAAGACTTGGCCTGGTGTCAAGAAGGGCAGCAAAGAGGCCACTTCTCTCCAAAAAAAACATCAGGGACAGATTGATCTTCTGCAAAAAGTATGGCGAATGGACTGCTGAGGACTGGGGCAAAGTCATATTCTCGGCTGAAGCCTCTTTCCGATAGTTTGGGGCATCTGGAAAAATGCTTGTTCAGAGAAGAAAAGGTGAGCGCTACCATCAGTCCTGTGTCATGCCAACAGTAAAGCATCCTGAGACCATTCATGTGTAGGGTTGCTTCTCATCCAAGGCAGTGGGCTCACTCACAATTTTGCCCAAAAACACAGCCATGAATAAAGAATGGTACCAAAACACCCTCCAACTTCTTCCAACAATCCAACAACAGTTTGGTGAAGAACAATGCATTTTCCAGCACGATGGAGCACCGTGCCATAAGGCAAAAGTGATAACTAAGTGGCTCTGGGGAAAAAAAGGTGAAATTTTGGGTCCATGGCCTGGAAACTCCCCAGATCTTAATCCCATTGAGAACTTGTGGTCAATCCTCAAGAGGCGGGTGGACAAACAAAAACCCACTAAATCTGACAAACTCCAAGAAGTGTTTATGAAAGAATGGGTTGCTATCAGTCAGCATTTGGCTCAGAAGTTGATTGAGAGCAGCCCAGTCGAATTGCAGAGGTCCTGAAAAAGAAGTGGCAACACTGCAAATACTGACTCTTTGCATAAATGTCATGTAATTGTCGATAAAAGCCTTTGAAACGTATGAAATGCTTGTAATTATATTTCAGTACATCACAGAAACAACTGCAACAAAGATCTAAAAGCAGTTTAGCAGCAAACTTTGTGAAAAATAATATTTGTGTCATTCTCAAAACTTTTGGCCACGACTGTACACCCAGATAGTTTAATAGAACTGGATAATGTTTGAGTGGTTAGCAGTTACTAGCTATCACGGGTAGGCAGTCTACCTTTGAGTTACATGCTATAATCAATTACAAAATATAATTTTAAATAAATTACAATAAATCAATATCACATTTTTCGTCACACAGCTAATCTATGTGAAGTCTTACAAAATTAGTCACGTGTGTAAACTTAAAACGTCTGAATTATCTTCAGAGACACAGAAAAAATGAAAAGACATCTGGTTATTTCGCATAGGTTATTTGTTTAATTCAACAAGACCTTAAACACATAAAAAAAACTGAATTTCCCAGAACACCTGTTCCAATCTGTGCCGCTTGAGTTTTAAGGGTTTAAAGCAGGGGTAGGCAAGTTTGGTCCTAGAGAGCAGCAGTCCTGCAGGCTGCAGCTCCAACCCTGAAAAAAAAAAAAACTCACCTGCCTGTAGACTGTAGACTAATTAGTAATCCTGAAGACCTGAATTAGCTTGTTCAGGTGTGTTTGATTAGGGTTGGAACTGAACTCTAGGTAGGACTTGCCTACCCCTGGTTTAAAGGAATCTGCAGTTACACATACACAACTTTGGTTTTCCTCAGTTAAAAAAAGCAAATAAATAAATGAATAAATAACATGAACAACAAAAACAACAACAACAACAACAACAACAATAATAAACTCAGTTACATACAAGTTGAAACTGAACGATAATTATAGAAGAAGAACAAGTGACAAAATACTATGAAATCACATTATAATCATGGTATTTATCAATGATGGTGTTTATAAATGGAGAACAGCTACACATACACACACACAGACATATTAACAAATTATGCCAAAGACTTCAGGGGAAACAAGTTTTCAGATTTTCAAAAAATCTTACCCCCCTCCTGTTAATAAACGTTAACAGGTTTAAGGGAGAGGGACAATTTACAGAGAGGGAGAGACTTTAGAACCGTGCCAAAGTTCTGGAAGATTCCACGCTCAAAATAGGTGAGAAATGGTTCCTGTCCTGCTTGTCCAGGTGTGTGAGGACCAGATGGATGGTGGTTTAGCAACTGGGATGGTACACAAACTGCAGGGGGTCCAGTGGGAGTGGCAGCAGGGTTTATGTGCCCCATGATGAGCACTTAATGATGGTGGGTGTGAATGCAATGGGAAAGTAGTCACTGAGGGAGGACACTGAAGACATCTTGATAGTTTTGAAGCAAGTTAAAACATGTTTACTGGAATTTGTGACAACACCATCACTTATAATTCCTAACAATAATAATAAGAGCAGCATGTTGGGGTTAATTGACGCAAAGCAGGCAAGTGTTTCATATGTGTTTACTCTGAACACATATTGATTGAACACCAGGTGTGGCATCATCCTCACACATACCCACATCATCCTCACACACACCTACACAGGCTCATTTACACCCACAGGCTGTATGAGGTATGATTTTAGACAAGTGTGAGGAAACCAGATACCATGTACATAGTATATGACATAGAAATAAATAAATTATAGGGTTTATTTTGTTCTAGATATCCAAGACAGGAAGGGAATTAAAAATAAATGGAATATATTAAGTATTTTTTAAATAAAAAAATATAGTAAAAACATTTCTAATTTAAAATAGCCTTGCAGATGATTTACCTATCCTAAACGGCTGGTCAGACCCTCTACCAGGCTGAGATCTCCCACTCCAAACATAACACACCATGTCTTTTTTTAACCATCTTTTACTTTACCACCAGCATGCTTCATTCTGAGTGTGGTGATCTTTAGGAGATGAAATGTTTTGCTCCAAACACATACGTTGGTCTCATCAAACCTGTCACATTCTGGGGGGATGTAGATGTTTTTTGGGTGAAAAAGGGTTTCTGTTAAGCCTGCCTACATCATCGCCCAAAAACGTGAAGAATATTTGTGAGATTATTTTTGACAGACAGCTCCTTTAACATTGCTGTAGGTCTCCTCCATCTTGTTTTAATAAATGTCAAAGACATGTCCTATAAGAACATTTTACCATGATAGTCCAGTGGTACCTGTACAATAGTACACAGTACCATGGTATTTTTGGCAGTTCCACAAAATGTATTTGCTGATATAGTACATGTACACGTGTAGCACAGTACGGATTATAAACAGTCGAACATATCTCCACGTTATACCAAATGCTGCAGTTTTGGATGGAGTTAGAATTTATTCTGACACGACCACATGTAATTATTTATACATATGCATGTTCAGCAGACTATCTGATGCTTCGTTAGTTTTAAGTCTATATAAATGTGGAAATATGACAAAAGCCTAGTCAGTTATCTTGGAAAAAAAACAACTGTTGGCTGCAGTAAGGATAAGTTCCTCATTGCGCGAGATCTTCAGCAGGTGGATAACCTTCTTCATGATCTTCATTCCTGAAGCCAAGCCAAAAGATGTCCTTTTTTGGATAGCTGCATACCAGGCTCTTTCAATAAAACATTCTGTGTGTTGTAGTGAAATAAAATTCCTGCTCTACTGTCAAGTACACCATAGCCACAAAGTATTCAGTCTCCACATGGAGACACCATGGCGTCTTGGTTAGGACAAAAGCTTAAATCAGTGTTCAGGCTTTTATGTAGCTGAAAATGTAAAAGAATAGTGATGGTATGAGCTGGTATAAACATTTATGTGACCTGCTCATACTGTCACTATTCTTTCATGTATAAATGTATTGAAATTAATAATGGCATTTTCACTTGACTAAAATATATTACATGTGCATATTGATATACTGTTCTTGTAAAAATATATTTTATTATCTATATTGTATGAGCTTAAAATAAGCATGCCATTATTTATTTATTATTTATTTTTGCAGACCATATTTTATTTAATCATAATTCATCTGCCGTTAAATTAATAAATAATTTAAATGAAAACTATGATCACAATACTTATGCACTGGAGTCGTACACACATTTATTGACGTTTTGTGACAAGATGAGCTTGACTGGTGTTCTCATGTTGAGATGAAATGAGAATTAGCTGTAAGAAAGAGAAACGAATAATATTTTGTTAAGTACAGCAGTCATCCTTTACGTCATTTAATGATCTGTTTTTGTGTGTAAATAAAGTCTAAATTATATTAACAATCTTGTCATGTGTCAGCTTACAGCTCTCATCAAAATGCCTTTTCTCGCGATAATTCGTCTGGCTTGTCATCCAGGAACCTCTGTCTTCTGGTTGTTGCTTTAGCATGCCACTGAAGTTGCAGGTGTTTCTGAGGTGACAGGCAAAATGTCTCCTTTCAGGACGGTCCCAGATCGTGCTGTGTACTTCCACACAACACCATGTTTCCCTGCGGAGGTTCAGTTCAAGTAGCTGCTTCTGGTTTGACCTCGCCATCACTCACTTAATCAAGAACCAGTCCAATAACTCACAGGGTTTCTTGTTGCCTTGACAACAGTAACCTGAGATTCGGCGCACTTAGCAACGCTCCAACAAAACGAGTTTATTTGAATTGCAAAATTAAAGGGTGCAGTAGGGCAGGTGAGCAGTGAACTGAGGAGTGGAAAGTAAAGGAGTGACACTTATTTTGTTTAAGAACTTCTTAATTAAAAACAAAAACTAAAACATGACATAGTTAACTTTTTGACATAATGCAATTTTTGTACATCTGTCAAATACCTAAATGTAAATAATTAATGTTAAACATCTTTGACTACATTTGTTCATAAGGTTATAATTTCGACCTATCAAAAAGTCAAAGCAGGACTTTTGATTGTGCAGAATAACGTTAACGTTATGAAAGAAAAGCCTACCACTCTTTCTCTATTTAAAACAAATGCATTTTTTTCCAGTGCTTCATTAGTGCTACACTGTAAACCCAAATAAGTTGGGAAAACTCAAAAAATTTGAGGTAATCAGTTACATAAAATTTTTTAAGTAATAACGTTTCCAATTTTAAGTAAACAGAACTATCAGTTTTTGAGTTTGTTGTACTCATTCATATTAATTGTTCTTTACTTGCATTATTGAGTAGCCTAACTCATACTATTTAATAGCAATTATACTTTTTTTTTTTAGTTGTTGCAAATCAAATAAATTGTTGTTGGTCTTTCGGCTGCTCCCGGCAATGGGTCGCAACAGCACAATCCGGTCCGCACACAAGCTTGGCACAGGTTTTACGTCAGATGCCCTTGCTGACGCAACCCTCCCATTTTATCTGGGCTTGGGACAGACACTTCATCCAGTTGTTTGGAATCGAACCTGGACCTTTCACATGGGTACGTCAAAAGTACTTTCAAAATATCAGTTTTGTTTAGCTAACTTGAAAAGTGTCATTTCTACAAACTCATAAATACCAAAACGTTCTAAATACTCATCAAGGTCTATTAATTTGAACTAATTGTAATTATTTAAGTTAACAGTACTTAATATGTTTAATTACTTTGAGCATTAGGATTTACAGTGAAAGATTTCTCACTATGGCTGTATGCTTCATGTGTGAAATGCTGACCTCCAGGAGCTCCTTTAATGACTCAAACATGTGGAAATGGCTTGGATCAAGGTCAGGACTGTATGAAGGATGTGGCAGTTACTTCCTGCTGAGGTCCTATAATGTTTGGTGTTCATGAATGATTGTGTATACAGTTCCCACAGACAGATGTGTCTCTCCTGAGAAAAGTTATTCGTCTATTTTCAAGGATCAGGTGTTCCTTTCACTGAATGTTCACAGGAACGACTGCAGCAGATTCTGACCCACCTCAGTCAGGATTGCCATTTATAAAAAAGATTTTTCAGTGAATTATAATGTATCAGTATGTTTAAATTAAGAGCATAATTTTCACTTAAATAAAATTTGCAAGCTGAACAAAAGTAAACAACATTAACAATTGGTATATTTAAGTTAAACTCAATAAATAGGATGAAGTACATTACAAACTTCAGTACTATTACTCATAATAATTTATTACTATTACTATTAACTAAAAAAAACTCATTTTAGCAATACCGATATGTAGAAGCTAGACACAGCTTTTTGAATGTATATTATTTTCCTCTGTTATTTCATATTCTAAAAATAATCTATCATAGTTGGCTCTACTACTTAGAGTTTGGCTTTAATAGCCCTAACCTAACCTAATCACTCACAAAATCATTTGTTAAAGACAAAACAGCCTGGCTTTTAGACTTGTGTCAAGCTTAATAGGTGTGGTGTCAGAGATAAGTCATGTGATGTGTTGCTTGGGGCAAACTGAATGGCAACAGTGACCATGCTAGTTGTCAGTTGCAGTTGCTTTATATTTCCTAATTTATATTATATATAAACTGCTCAAGGTAAAAAAAACAAAACAATATTTGTAAATCACATTGTTAAAGATGTAAGAAATAAGATTTAGAATATTGTTAAATTAGGGTTAGATGTGTGAAAGCTTAAATAGTGTAGCTAGGTTTTATTGCATTTTAATGACAGGTCAAAAGGTTGCAGTGTTGGCACATCCAATAAAACATGTCACGTTCCTCCTGTTCATCGCTTATAGAATAGTTAGTCAGACCTGTTTGTACTGGATGTCCTATATGTCCTATTTTTTTTTTTTAAGTCTTACACCACTGTGGAATGAATAAAGGTGTATCTTATATCTTATATGTTGTGGCTCACTGGAATGATTTATTATAAAGTTAATGGTTATTAGAATTGCACTTTGCCCTCTATTATTTTGTTATTTTTTAAAATTATAATTATTAATTATAATTAGTTTACTTTTTTTAATCATCTTCAGAAAATTTATTTCACTTAATTTGGATTTGCCCTGTCTACGTTGAACAAGACGTTTAAACCCTCACCAAGAAGTCATCTTGCAAGTAACAAGTCCAAAAGTCAAGATAATTCACTAATAAAGTCACTGATAACATAAATGCTTACAAGGTCCTTTTTAAGTCTTTAACTTTTATGATATGTTTATTTTTAAATACACAACTTTGACTTCCTTTGTATGTCAATGAGTATTTGAGACACATAATTATGACGCTATAACAGAATACTTAGCAGTATTATACTAAATTAGTATACTAAATTTGAAGTGTGAATGTGTATGAATCAAAATAATTAGAAAGTCCCTGATGAGCAACCCGAGGGCAATGTTGACAAGAAAAAACCCATCCCTGAGATGGCAATAGGAAGAAACCTTGAGAGAAACCAGACTCAACATGGAACCCATCCTCATTTGGGTGAAACGGATAACAGGGATTAATCTGCAGTCATACTGTGTGTTAGACACCAGGAACTTCAGTATAACAGTTGATGTGTTTACGTTAATATAGAGTCCAGTTTGTTATTGGACTGTAGGAAAATCCAGTCCTGAACTATCGAGCGACTGTAGTTATATGTAGCTCGACAGAGAGACAGGGAGAGAGAAGAGAAGAGAGCAGAAGGGAACGAGAGATAACATAACCTACTGCATGTGCTCTCCAGCAGCTCCATGTAGGACATTAGGGAAGTAGCAGAGACTCTGAGCCCTATACATAAGCAGACTTACAAGGGCTTACCCCACTCTGACACTGAGGGCAGTAAAATTATTAACCCACAGGACAGAGTAAATTACAATATTTGCATTGAGTTTAATCATGCACAAAACAATATTTCACTATTTATAGTAGGAGTTATTAAACATGACTGAGAGGGAATACAAAAAATGCATGCAATATTATGTAAAATGCAACAGTTATGCAGGAGCCATGGAACAAAGAGAATGCGAGATTGTGTGTACATGCATAATTGTCAATCTCTTGGTGTTTGTTTTTCTCTTGGATTCTCTCTTAATCATGTAGGTTAGCCTATGCATGTTCTTATGAATATAAAAATGTTACATGATTAAACTCAATGCAAATATTTTATTTGATAAATATTATGTATTATGTATTTCCCTCTTTAGATAATAATAAATCACCACACTCACTCACCTTTTTAATGTGCGTATCATTGCTGCAGTCTGCAAACACACTGGAATTTTGATCAATTTTATTAAATTGTTTATCTGTTCCGCACTATTATAACTGTTATCAGGACCAATTATTATCCCTTCTTTTGCCTATTATTGATGCCTTCATGTAGCGGTTGATGTCCATTTAACCCAGATTATGAGAATATTATTTCTATTCACTTGATGAGAAAAACGTGGCATTCTGTGCAAATGTTTAGGCACATGCAAAAAATGCTATACAGTAGAACAAGGATGAAAGAAATTGGTGTGACGACTTTTGAGGACCCTTTAGTCTAAGGTACAATTTGTGTAGTTTTATAGGGAAATTAGCAACTATTTTAAGTAGGATGCTTAGGGTGCTGTAGGATGCTCATTGATTGTAATGAGTATCCTACAGAATCACCCACAGTTTTTTTGCATGCAAAATCCCAACAGCTTAATCCCCCCAACCCCCCCCCCCCCCAAAAAAAAATGTGGTCACTTATATAATATGTTGCTTTTTTTCTGGCATACCAATATTTTTCTGTAACTTTAAATTTTGTGGTGGAATACTGATGTTTGAAAATAATAAATGTTTTTGTACTGACTTGTACTGAGTAATAAAAATCTATAACAAATTTTGTACTAAAAGAAATACACAGGTGAAATTTGCACAGTACTATATGTATTGAAGGAGGTGTTATGTGCTAAAATGCTCCCCTGCCACAGATTGCCCCCCCCCCACACATAATCTCCATCAAATATTATATTAGAACATAAATTAATAGGATATTTATCAAATATGATATGACGATTATAATGAATACTATTCACATGACAGCCGTCGAGACCATTAATACAAATTCCCATATAATGTTTATTTTGTGGCACATTTATTTTGCTGGGGTTTGTCATGTAATAAAAAAAATGTTTTCACTAAATAAATTTTGTTTATGATGAAAAATTACACGGAACGAATTTTATTGTAAAATATAAAATATATAATATATACCTGTGTGTTTGTGTGTACATATACAGTACAGACCAAAAGTTTGGACACACCTTCTCATTCAAAGAGGTTGAATTTGTATTATGGCAAGAAAAAAGCAGCTAAGTGAAGAAAAAAAAATGAGTGGCCATCATTACTTTAAGAAATGAAGGTCAGTCAGTCCGAAAAATTGGGAAAACTTTGAAAGTGTCCCCAAGTGCAGTCACAAAAACCATCAATTGCTACAAAGAAACTGGCTCACATGCGGACCGCCTCAGGAAAGGAAGACCAAGAGTCACCTCTGCTCAGGGGCGGATCTAGAAAATTATTCACGTGGTGGCCAAGGTGTGGCAACGCTGAAGCAAGCATCCTTGCATGGTTTTTGTGCATTCAAGAAACGCTATTCTTATTTAGTGTATACACTAGGGTGCACATTTTTACATTGTCCTAAATGAAGTAAAGGCTGATGTGTGATTGACTTGAACCTGATATCTGGATTGGAACGTCAGATAAATAAAAAAACTTGTTTATTTTTAGAACACTAGGACACTAGTGCTGGGGTGGCAAATGTGGTGGTAAGGCTTTTTCTTAGGGTGGCAATTGCCACCCCGTGCCACCCCGTGCCACCCCGGCAGATCTGCCCCTGCCTCTGCTGCGGAGGATAAGTTCATCCGAGTCACCAGCCTGAGAAATCGCAGGTTAACAGCAGCTCAGATCAGAGAGCAGGTCAATGCCACACAGAGTTCTAGCAGCAGACACGTCTCTAGAATAACTGTTAAGAGGAGACTGTGTGAATCAGGCCTTCATGGTAGAAGATCTGCTAGGAAACCACTGCTAAGGACAGGCAACAAGCAGAAGAGACCTGTTTGGGCTAAAGAACACAATAAAGAACACAATAAAGAAAAAACTCTTTGAATGAGAAGGTGTGTCCAAACTTTTGGTCTGTACTGTATATAAAATATTATATATAATATTTTTTCATATACAAGATGATTTAAAAATTTTTTAATTTGTTTGGTGTAATTTTTCATTATATGAGAATTTGTATTAATGGTCTTGACGACTCTCTCATTCAAAATAATATTTGATAGAGATTATGTAGGGGGGCATTGTAAATGTGTAATGTATAATTTATGCATTAAACTGTTTCCACAAAGAGCTTGATTTGACTGCTAACACTAGCCAGGTTTTTAACGTTTTTGCTGTAATACATTCTATTACGTATTTATTACACAAGCTATTAAGAAAAGTATTATAATATTCAAAGAGAAAATAAATCTAATAACGTTGGGCGTACAGTGACGACCATTTGCCCGCCATTTTCTCCCTGCAGTTTCTAAATGAGACGTTATGAGCCCGCCCCATCAGTGACGTCGCACTGGCGAGACCAGTGAAGGGCAATAGTGGGCCTTGTGGGCGTGGTGCAGCGATAGCATGATGATGGGGAAGCGGAGTATGCAAACTCCAGTCATCACATGCACAGGAACTGGGGGTGTGAACGCCGGTTCCGGCTTCAGACAGGGAAAGAATACAGCACGCATGGCTTTGTTAATTCTCAATCTGTACTCGGTAGTAGGCAGCGCTTTAAAGTAGACTAGTGTATAATAGAGAAGAAATGGTGGCCGGAGAGATGATTGAGGAGCCAGTGAGGAGGCATGGAGGTGTTACGCCTGTCCCGGATCAGTACACCGGTGTAGTGGAGTGTGATGTGAGTGAGGAGGTGAGAGAAAAGGAGCTCCCGCCTGCTGAGAGCCTCGCCATGCTACCCGGAGAAGACGAGCAGGAACACAAGCCTCTGCAGACCCGATTGTACAGCAGGCGCTTTGCAGTGCTCGGCATCTTCAGCCTGTACTCGCTGCTCAACGCTTTCCAGTGGATCCAGTACAGCATAATCACCAACGTCTTCACGCACTTCTACGACGTGAACAACGTGATGATCGACTGGCTCTCGGTGGTTTACATGGTGGCGTACATCCCGCTCATCTTCCCCGCCACCTGGCTGCTGGACCGAAAGGGGCTTCGCGTCACCGCGCTGCTCGGCGCCGGCCTCAATTGCGCAGGCGCGTGGCTGAAGTGCGCGAGCGCGCGACCTGACCTGTTCTGGGTCACCATGGCGGCGCAGGTGGTCTGCTCCGTGGCGCAGGTGTTCATCCTCGGCCTGCCGTCCCGAATCGCTTCGGTGTGGTTCGGCCCGAGAGAGGTGTCCACTGCCTGCGCTACAGCCGTGCTGGGCAACCAGGTGAGCCCACGGTCACGTGATTTCTCCTGCACACTTTTGATCTGAAACAGCGTCTCTTTACCCTATCAAACTTAAAGTGGTGAAACTAATTTAAGTTTTGTAGATTCTAATTAAGGTTGTGTTGGATAATGGTTAAATTCACAGTAATCAGGTATAGATTTAAGCATTAGTTAGTGTTGTGTAGAGATAAGGTGGAATGGAAAACTCCAAATAATGGTGCAGTATTCAGGGGCGGATCTACTGGGGTGGCACGGGGTGGCAATCGCCACCCTAAGAAAAATTTTGCCACCCCAGCACTAGTGTCCTAGTGTTCTAAAAATAAAAGAGTTTTTAATTTATCTGACGTTCCAGTCAGAGGTTCAAGTCAATCACAAATCAGCCTTTATTTCATTTTTATAGGACAATGTAAAAATGTGCACCCTAGTGTATACACCGAATAAGAATAGTGTTCCTTGAATCCAAAAAAAAAAACATGCAAGCATGCTTGCTTCAGTGTTGCCACCCCTCATAATTTTAATGCCACTCCCTTGCCACCCCATGAATAATTTTCTAGATCCGCCCCTGGCAGTATTGATAAAGTTAAAAGATTGAGTTCAAACCTCTCTCTCTCTCTCTCTCTCTCTCTCTCTTAGCTAGGTGTTGCCATCGGGTTCCTGCTCCCACCGGTCCTCGTCCCAAACACCCCAAAAGATAAAGAGCTGATGGGCCAAAACATAAGCGTGATGTTCTATGGCACAGCAGCAATCTCGACCCTACTGTTTATTTTAACGCTCTTTGGTAAGAGGTTCACCCTGGTCAGGACAGTAATCTTTGAGGAATCTGATATGCTTGGTAAAAAATTATTCTGTTTCTCATATTTTCTCTCTCAGTCATTAAGGACAGACCTCCTTTACCCCCGAGCCAGGCTCAGGCGGTGCTGCCCACAGGCCCTGCGGAAGATTATTCCTATAAGCAGTCCATCATTAATCTGTTCAAGAGCAAGCCGTTTATCCTGCTCCTGCTGAGCTATGGTGAGATTCACTCACTTGCTGGTGTCAAGTGTTCTAAAGAATACACAGTTTATTATATTTGTTTAAAGAGAATGTTAAAGACAATATGGTGCCTTTCTGAGAGCAGGGTTCATCAGTGTCATTCAATCTGACATCTATTAGTCCTTTATAACACTATAATACTTTAGTATACTGTTAAATGCTTGGCTATGTTGTCTTTTCACGAAATGTATTCTTATTAAACTTATTTACATCATTAGTGAATGTTTTTTAGGGATCATGACTGGATCGTTCTATTCAGTGTCCACTCTGCTTAACCAGATGATCATCACTCATTATGAGGTGAGTGTTTACTTCTTCTTCTTCTTTTTCTTCCATATGACTACATAATGGAGAAGTTGCGTTTTCCAGTCTTTGGGTGCCTCCAAGCATCTCTTCTTTATTAGTATGGCATCAAGATTGTAACTGTAGCCAGTAGTAGGCAAAATTCATTATACGTCAGAAGAACCAGGTTGTAGAAATATAGAAACCTTATTACTGTACTGTACATTAATTAATTAGTCATTATTAATGGGAGTCTTTGCTTAATTATTATTTTAACTACCTAAAAAGAACATAATGAAATTTCTACAAGGCTACGAAAAAAAAGACAGTAGACCTCCTACAGCGGGGACGCCCCTTCCCAACCCCCAATCCCATCTATGCCATCTTGTCTAATGCCATTTCTTGAGAGCCAAATTTCTCAGATTTATTTTAAAAATAAAATTTCATCATTATTATTTAAATGTACAGTATAATCTAAGTTTCTGGATTTTGTTTTAATTGTATAGGAATCTCAAGTTAAGGAGAGAGGAAATAATATGATTTCCTCTTACACCTCGAATGCTTAAACATCCGGAAATTTGTTTCATTTGAAATAATTAGGTTAAAGGATTAAGGAATTAGGATTCTCTTATTTGTATACGTTTTTGAAATCCTTATTTAGATTTTAGTAATTATTCATTTTAGTAAGTAATTATTATTATTATTGTTGTTGTAATGAAAACCAGTGTGAAATAGGTCTTACATGTTTGCGTTGCAGGGAGAGGAGCTGAATGCAGGCAGAATCGGCCTTACCCTCGTCGTGGCTGGAATGGTAGGCTCCATCCTATGTGGCCTGTGGCTGGACCATACCAAAACCTACAAGTAGGTAAACTCTTGGATAAAGGAGGGTCAGATTTCTTGCATGGCTTTACAGCTGGTGATGAGGATTAGCCCTCTTTAGCTTTAATACCCTAGCGATAATCACTGTTTAATGGTTCACTAAGGATCATACAAGTGAACTTGCCAAAATGTTAGAAAGGAGTCTTAACAATTTTCAGAGTTGTGATCATAACTTTCTACACACTCATCTGAACATGAATCTTAGTGATTTCTACTATTTCTATTTCTAAAATTCAGCAGAATTGTTACACTTTAATTTTGAATAGAAATATATAAATACAAGAGTTGTTCAGGAGTACAATGATTCATTAAGTTATGATTTTTTGAGCGTGTGTTTGCCAGCACTCAGTGGATTTACCAAAAAACATTGTAAGTGCAGATCTGAGCATAGTAGAGTTAAACAAAAAGTTACTAGGAGGTGGAGACTCTTTGCCAAGGTTTGGAAGAAATCAGGTTCAACTGGAACCCAGGAACCATCAAGGTGCAGACCTGCCATGAACTGGAAGCTGCTGTGTCTGTGTCATTGTCGCCAGTCAAGCCAGGTTTACATCACTGTGTACTGAAAGAAAGAAGCTTCTGCTCCAAACTCCACACCTTCAAGCCCAACTGAGCCTATGGACAAAGAAAAAAGCCTTCTTTTTCTGACCAGAAAGAAAGTTCTGCCCAGAGGTATGTATGGCGGTGTAAAGGTGAAATCTAGCTGTTAAGCATGGTGATGGTAGCATCATGATCTGGGCTGTTTCGTGGATGGGTTCATGAAGAAGGAGGAGAATCTTAGAGTTCTCAAGGACAGTGATGTAAAAACACATCAGAGCTGTTTATGGAAAGGATAAAGCAGGACAACCGTAAGCCTTTGGAGCCTTAACCCTATTGAAGATGTGTGCACTATGCTTAAAAGTGAGGTTTTTCTTCTATTAAAGGAAGTGTGTGTACAATCACCCTGCTCCAGATGACGACCAGTTCACAGAAATCACTGAAAATCTGATATAGCCATCGTCTTTATTTTCATGATGAGTGTGTGTCTGTGTGTGTGTGTGTGTGTGGGTGCTCAAACGACTCAGGGTTACTGTGTGTAGCTTAGTTTCTGTTCTTATCTGATAATCAATGTAATCAGCATCCTAGATAGCACATGCACTTTTACCTAGTGTTAGTGCAGTGTTAGCACAGCATGGCCAGACTAAACCTTCACCGTCTTTTACTTTTTTTGCTCATCAGTACACCACCAGTTTATTATTTCAGCATAATGGTTAATAAACCAGTGACTGACGTTTCTCCTCCCACACAGACTGACCACACTGATTGTGTACGTCTTGTCCTTCCTCGGCATGCTGGTGTTCACCTTCACACTGGGCCTGGGCCACCTCCTTGTGGTCTTCTTCACAGCAGGAGTACTCGGGTATGTATCATCATTTCACTAGATCTGTCTTTCTTCTTTGTCTTTCGGCTATTCTCTTTCAGGGGTCGCCACAGCGAATCATCTGCCACCATCTAAGCCTATCCTCTGCATCCTCTTCTCTCACCCCAACTAACTTCATGTTCTTACGGCATGCATAAATCAACTATTTGGTCTTCCTTTAGACCTGTCTTTTCTTCAGTGCCACTGTCTCTAAGCCGTAGTGGTCTCACCGCTGTCTTGTACACCCTTCCTTTCATTCTCGCTGATACTCTTTTGTCAAGTAACACACCTGACACTTTTCTCCAGCCATTTCAACCTGCATGTATATGCCTCTTCACCTCGTTTCCACACTCTCCGTTGCTTAAAGTACTTAAAGTCCTGCACCTTCTTTACCTTTGCTCCCTGTAACCTTACCGTTCCACTTAGGTTCCTCTCATTCACACACATGTATTCTGCTACGGCTAACCTTCATTCTTCTGCTTTCCATAGCATACCTCCACCTCTCTAGATTTTCTTCCACCTGTTCCCTGCTCTCGCTTCAAAGCACAATGTCATCTGCAAACAGCATTGTCCATAGAGACTTCTGTCTAACCTCATCAGTCATCCTGTCCATCACCATAGCAAACAAGAAGGGGCTCAGAGCCGTTCCTTGATGCAGACCCACCTCCACCTTGAACTCTTGTCACTCCTATAGCACATCTCACCACTGTCTTACATCTCTGCACCACTCTGACATACTTCTCTGCCAGGCTTCCTCATACAATACCACTGCTCCTTTCTCGGCACCCTGTCATACGCTTTCTCTAAATCTACAAAGACACATTGCAATTCCCTATTACCTCCACTGTAATTTGCTTCTTAAAGCTGTTGTACCCTTTCACTAGATCTGTCCAATCGCAGGATGTTCTCCTGGATGAGCAGTAGGGTTGTAGAGATTTTTTTAATTACTTCTATGATTAACTTTGTATTTTCAAACTAATGTCTTTAATAAGTATTGACTTTGCCGCTTTTACGCTAATCTTATTGTTTTTTCTATGCAATTGAAAAGCTCGTGCTTCTGACCCATGTGTCTGATGAATGTGATTGGATTGTTGCAAAAACTTTTTTGGAGTGTTTTAACCTAATATAATTGTTGTAGGTTTGTTAAGCCAGATATTTTCCATTGTGTTTGAAAGGTTCTTCATGACTGGATACCTGCCCATCGGTTTCGAGTTTGCCGTTGAGATCACCTACCCCGAATCAGAAGGCACTTCATCCGGTCTCCTGAATGCCTTCGCTCAGGTAAGGTTATCACTCACTGACTGCCACATGCTGTAGCAGATTTCCATACACACATAGATCAGTAGTGTCCGTGTCTTAGCTAGAAGTTGACTTCATTTGGTTAAAGCGCTAGTGAAGGGAACATGCTGGGCTTCTGTTCCTGCAGTTGTTTGGAATCGTTTTCACACTGATACAAGGAAAGCTGACGACAGACTACAACCCGCTGGCCGGAAACATCTTCCTGTGTGCCTGGATATTCTTCGGCATCATTTTAACAGGTTTTTATTCAGTTTACTGGAGACGACTGGTATATACGTGATTAGATATTGTTGAACTTCATTTGTATTTTTTTTTCTTTCAGCCTTGATAAAATCAGAGCTAAAAAGACACAATGTCAACATGGGTGCTAGCAAATGTAAGGCGGTACGTATCAGCTTATACAGGCTTAAAGTTTCTCCTTTTTTCTCTCCTTTCTTTATTCCTTCCCTCCTTACTACTTACCTTCCTACATTTACCCATTCTACTTCCTTTCTTCCTTATTTTCTTTCTTTCTTTCTTCCTTATTTTCTTTCTTTCTTTCATATTTATACAGTGTTCCGCTGTGAATTATTATTGATAAATATATACAGTGCAGTTACATTAAACATACAGATGTAGCAGTGGCCATAACTGACCTGCTGCAGTATGTTTCCTTTAATCCTAGTGAATCAGCTTTCAGTTTTAAAAGTAATTAGTATGCTATATTGGGTTTATATAAGAGGAGCGCATTTTATTCAGTCATGTTATTTTCAATAAGCCCTCACATCGTTCCAGATTTCGTGAGCATTGGTGGTTGCTGTCCATCCTCTTATCAGCAGTGGTCCTGTTTGCCCAGGCAATTTACTGTGTATTGTTATCTGACTCATGTAATGAGTGGAACTTTCCCTTATAAACTCTTTGCAATGTACTTCTTTGTTTATTCTGAGAGAAAGAGCATCAGATAATTTTATTACATGCTCCATGCATGAAGACAGAGGAGGAAAAGGGGGTGGGTCTTAAAGACCTTCCATCAGAGAGCATTAATGAGCAAATAAAGATTGGCATGCCGATTATACAGACTTTTAAATATTTATTTTGCATTCTTTTACATTTCCACCTCTTACGTGCTTGTAATTCCATTTACAATTTTATTAGAAACCCTTTCTGCTCTTTTTAAGGTTCCTACAGAATGTCCTGTGGAGAAGGTGTCCAACGGTGTGTCGGTGGATTTGTCTCGTGAGACCACGCTGTAAACCCACTGAGACTGAACCAGGTGTTCCGCTGCGTCTCCAATTGACTTTGCTGTGCTGTAACGCCTCTTATGGGGATGGTTTAAAATTGTACTTGTGTCTGCGTAGTAATGAGTCTATTCATTGTTTTTAGTATTTGGACTGAAACCAGAAGAAGAAAGTGTAAACTACGTAGAGGAAAGAATATTAGTATTTTTTAGCAAGCTTATATCATATTATGCTTGTTATTATTTGAACGAATTGCACTTCCTACATTACAAGATTCCGTTCTGATTGAACATCTCTGAGAGTGGATTGTGAACCAATTCTGGAACGAGTAAACACCTTTCCACCCAAGCCTTATTCTTTACTAAAGTTATGTAAAGTTAAATATGTCTGTTGTTTTTGCTAGCGATACATAAACAACAAGTACGAATGAGGTTGGCATGAGATCTTGCCAAAAAAACTATGTTTTTTCCTCTACGTTTATTT
This sequence comes from Clarias macrocephalus, assembly GCA_011419295.1. Classification (NCBI taxonomy): domain Eukaryota; kingdom Metazoa; phylum Chordata; class Actinopteri; order Siluriformes; family Clariidae; genus Clarias; species Clarias macrocephalus. The sequence goes on from JAAGKR010000421.1 coordinate 134,699, forward strand.
TTTTCCCTCCCATGTTTGTTTCGCAGAAAGAAAGAAAAAACTGATGGGGGGAAAATATGCCATTTTTTATTTATAAATTCTAATAACTTTTATTTATTTATTTATTTGTTTGTTTTTTAATTGTGTAAACTGCATTCTATAACTTCAATCCTGTGGAAACATTTTTCCAGTCAAAATAAGAAACTGGTAACGATGTCCTTTCTCTTTCGAAATGCAATCTAATAATATATCAGGTTAAGTCACCAGTGTTGTCTGATATGCATATACAATCTGAAAGAAAAACTAAATTATTGTTAATTATTAAGGTTCATTAATGAGTGATTAACATGAGTGCAACTGGATCATAATATCGTATAGGAATACATGATTCCCCCCCCCCCCCCCCCATTTAGAATATTTTGGTTTAGTTACAAGTCTTTCAGGACAAATTAAATAAGAGAAAATTAAATGAACATGAGTGAATTAATTGCTTAATTGAGAACATAAATGAACACTTAATTAGCCTAATTTTCCATTATCTCCCTGCTTTTTAACATGTTTTTGTTTGGGTCTCATCAGCAGGAGAAATGCCTTTGATGACAGATGAATTACAAGAAGCACAAGTCAGTGCTGCACACAGCGCTTTTCTCTAAACCAGAGCACATGACTGGCTGTCCCATCCTGTGTAAAAGTGTTAAGCCTCATGTGGGGTCACTATGAAGGGTTGTATTTACAGTTCAGGATGATTCCGGTGTAGTAGTGGTAGCTGGGGGAACACAACAGCACTTGTTCTTGCACATCGAGCCTTAAAGTCTAAATAATGTAATCAAGGGAAGGGCAAAAGGCTGAAGTGTGTTTATTAGTATATTAGCTATTAATTAGACTTATAGATTTAGACATCAATGCCATGACACTCAGTTCCTCTTTTTAACACCGTGCCTTCTTTGCACAGGTCATTGACATGACTTTTGAGCTCATTTTGATGAATGAATTTCAAACAGCACAACTACTGTATATTGCTTGTTGTTTTCAGGTAAATTTTTCTAAACTGTAGGTTTAATATTCTATTTTTTTCCGCAGCTCCAAATCTCCATGAACACACATGTATATCCATTTGATGTCTTAAGCATTATTTTTACAGTCTGGTGTGTTCAGCTTGCTGTAATGCTAATGAAACTGTGACAAATTCCCCTGTACCCATCAATGTGCTGTTCAGATTGCAGTTCCTTCTGGGTAAATTAGGTAAATTAATTCTCTGTCAATCCCTGGCCTCCAAGAGGTCCGCTAACCAACCATACTTTGGGAAATAAAATAAGCTTATGGTATATCTGATGAGAGACTTGGTCTTGAGGGTGTGTATGTAAAAAAAAAAAACATGACTGGTGTTCAATAATTTATAAGATTTTTTATTTTAAACATATTGCTTTTTCAGTGGGACATGTGCAAGCATGGTTATTTGTTTTTACATTTTGAAAATAAAGAAACTTTCATTAATCTGCTTTGTGTCCTTTTTTTAAGTTTTAAATTTATAGCTTTTTATACTGTGTTGACTTCCTGATATGTTTATTTTTATCAGACTCTTAAGGCTATAAAATAAAAATACAGGTGACGTTTTTGCAGAAATTAATAAGAATATGTCACAAGTTATAGTTTAACTTAATCATGGTAATGCAGTAAAATAAAATGATTGGGAGAAATTCTATTGAATTTCATCTTGTTTGTTGTTGTAATGAATGCTCAGGTCATGTGATATGGCTCAATTTATTTATTAACTGTAGCATTTTTAACAATGGTAATTCTTGCAAAGCAACTTTACAGAATAATAATTTTAAAAATATGAAAATGAGTTTGAAATGTGCGAGGAAATATTTATAATCATCAGATAGTCCCTGATGAGCAAGCAGAGAGTGACTATGGCAAGGAAAAACTCCCTGAGATGCAAAGGAAGAAACCTTAAGAGGAACCAGCCTCAAGAGTGATATCGGATAGCAGGGATTCATTTTGCAGTCATATTCACACTATGTCATTTGACCCGGGGGATCAAACATGAATTTTTTATATTTATGTCCACACTGGGTAGGACACTGGTTATTTAATATATGTGTGCGACTTAGTTTGTGTGGAATTTAATTGCACACTGTGCAGTTTTTAAAAATGTACAGCGGCATCTGTTGAATTTTGAGATAAACAAATTATTTTTTTCAAAGTCGATTTTTTTTCTAAATATATACTTGTTTTCCATTTATTCAAATTTCAAAGTAGCATATCTTCTCTTGCCCTGGGCCGAAACAAAGCTTATATGTTACCTCAAGTTCGGCCAAATACACCTGTGAAAACCCCATTAAAATTTGTTCAGTTGTTTTTACATGATGACAAACAGAGAGACAAAAATTCAAAAAACATCTTGATGTGACCTGTTACTCATTATTTATCTCCCCAAATTATTTTTCACAAATATCTTTAATGTAATTTTAAAAATATGAAAATGACACGTCAATTATATGTATAGAACATGTACTGTATATGTGTCATCATGTACTTACTGTAACAACTTACTTACTGTGACAACAGCTGTATTTCTCTCCCCCTATTCAGAGTGGTTGTGTTGTGAACCCTTTGGTGTTCCACACAACAGAGAGGTGCGCGCGGAGCGTGCAGCGTCAGCCTCCTTTAGCACGACGACGAGGAGGAGGAGGAGGAGGAGAGGATGCAGTTCGCGCAAAGCAGAAAAGATGAAGAAGCTCTCCCGAAAGCTCGCGCTCGCTGCAGCTGCGCTATTTTGGGTAGCGGCTTTACTCTACTTCATCCTCCTGAACAGCAGGAAAGTACCCGAGCAGCACGCCGAGAGTCAGAGAGAGGAGGAGGAGGTGAGTAGAGCAGAACAGTCAGGGCACAATGAGCACAGACACACACACACACACACACACACACTGCAGGACAAACACTGTATCAGGAAGATGGAGCTGATGATGATGAGGATGATGATGATGTACAGTGAAAAATTCCAACAGTATTCATTCTGGTCCTGTTTAGTATTACTGCATATATTTTATTTCATGTATATTGTTTTACGTCGTATACATTATGTATAATCTTGCCAATCTTGTATGACACCTGATCTCGACTCAATTTTGCTCATGAGGATATTGAAGTCACCTTTACAGAGGTTGTTTTTAGGACATATTTTTAGGAGAATTTGTCTGCGAGAAAAGAGCACTGAGCTGTCACTGCAGCGCTGCTGATGTGTCATTATGTACAGTAGTCTTCACCAAATAAAGGGGGCTCAACACAAGCTCTATGCAGTTACATTATGTTATTACGTTATAAAATTAAATAGAAGGATTTGTTATATAGAAGTATCATCGTCCTGACTTTAAGCTTTGAGAACTCAGGAATAATGCTGGTGTTATCGTCTTCCTGATGATCCTCTTCAACTATGGCTCTCATTTGTAATGTGTTCCGAAGGAGATGTTACGCTTTCAGGAGGCGTGTCCTTAAAGCCATGTCCACACACCGCAGCATGACCATTACCACGCAGACACTCACAACATTAGTGTCATTTGAGCTGAAGAGAAAAATGAGCTTCTTTAATATGAGTGAACCGTATTTTTATCAGGATAAACCGTATGTTGAAGTTAAAGAAAAGAACTTGACGTGCGTACGATCATAAATTATCATTTCAGTGCATCGTTGCACATCACTTATAGTAAATAACCACATGAAGTCTGTAACTTCTTAATATGCTAGGTTTCTTTCCTGGTGTGGTCATTCCCAGTTCTGCATTTTTTGTAGTGTAATATCTTCAGTTGCATTCATAACGTTTAACAATTTTGCTTTAAATATGACCTGCTTTGCTTTAGAAATCAGAAGATTCGGTAGGGGGAAAAAAGGTTATGGCTTTGTATCAGACATGACAATTAAACAATCAACAACGAAATTTCAATGTACAGTATATTATACTGTTAGTAATCTCTAATACAATATTTTAAAACCCGTAAGAAATATAGCTGATTGAGACAAATCACACAATAAACATTGATTTTGCTATTGATTTGAATTTAATCCAAAATTACAGGGCACAAAAACTGGATTGAATCGAAATAACCGTCTAGCTCTGATTCATAGCTACTAATGACCAACTTGCTCTAATGGCAGCCACAGCTGTTTGGACTACATATTGAGAGCTAACAGCAACAAGTTTCTAATGCAAATCCCAAAGCCACTCTAGATCTGCTTAATCTGCTTACGTGTATGTGAAATAATTAAGGGAATAAAAGCACACCCACTTGGAATCATGGAGCAGCTGAGCAGGCACAATTTTCCAATTACTTTTGGCTTTTTCATAAGGGAGGTGCATACAGTATATAGAGTATAAATTACTGTAATTTCTAAACCTGATTTGGATGCAAAAATCATCGAAAAACATTACTATAACATTATTTAACACGTTAACCACTTGTTCTTACAACAGGCATTTAGCCACAGTTATGAGAGTAAAAATGCACTTAATTGTTTTATATAATCCCCTGCTACACTAATGCACGTATCCCAGCGTTTCACTAGTGCTTAGAGCCATGATTGAACTGCCTGCTTGTCTGAAATGTTAGTGTTCCGGGAATTTCCTTAATAGCCCAAACATGTGGAGATGGCTTGGAGCGAGGTCAGGACTGTACAGAGGGGATGTGGCAGTTAATCCCAGCTGAGTTCATATAAGATATTCGTGATTGATTGTGTGTACAGTTCCCACAGACTGATGCGTCTCTCCCACAAGTTGGCAATAAGTTATCTGTCGATTTTCAAGGATCAGATGTTCCATTCACTGAATCTTCATGTGAACGACTGCCGTGGGCTCCAAGCCACCTTGGCTGGAATCATCATTCACAGACATATGGCCTTCTTTAAAATGTTTGCATGATTCAAATATTAGCTAAGAGTCTCATCACCATACTTTGCTTAAAGTCTTCTGTAAAAGTCAATCACTATTGTGCATTCATTCACCAGAAATGTCATCACAAGTACCAGTTTGACTTGAAAGCCTCATATATTGAACAGGAAAGAACTACACGAAAAGGATGAATGAGGCCTTTTAAAATCTAAACACATAATGATTAATAAGTGGAATTTACTGCCTCTCTGGAATTATTTCATGTCATCCAGATAATTGTATTTTCCTGAAATCTTGACCATATGATAATAATCACAGCATGAATTATTCATACCTTTCTACTCCAAGTTCCAACATTTTAATACTTTAATATACTTACACTATATGGTTATATTCAGTTATCTGAATTGTGTGAGTCTGTAATGGCATATTGTAATGAAGATGTCAGGCTGTAGGCTGCACAGAGTTTTAGCAGATTTATTACTGGATGAACTGAAAGCATCCTTTGTGGTCTATCTCGAGTAACGGACACTTATAATTACCCACCTTTCTTACCGGGTGTTAAGATGATGATGTTGCATTTTTTTTAAAGTAGCGGGTAATGACATCCTTACCGGCACTGAAAAAAGTGCAAGCATTTGCAGAATTCACACTGCAGAACATCTACATGTACAGGGCATTAAATCTCTTTCTGGTTTTCCATTTGTCTGGCATTATTCCATGCTACATATAATATGTGTAATTTTTTGCTTAATATCCACAGATTGCATAATTGCCTAAATTCCTTTGTCTTCTGAAAAGTACTAGTCTAAATATTTATGGACTTGAATGTATATTAAACAGCAATACAACAATACAACAACAATAGAGTAAAACACAAACTTGGTGAGTAAATAAATAAAGATTTGTAGATTTGGGGTTCTGTTTTCATACCCTCAACCAGCCTTGTAGTTGCTCTCATCCAGCACATGTTTCTTGGGTATGTCAATATCAGAGTAATATAGGCTCATTAAGTCTAACTATATACATGTCTTAAATTATCCTGAGTACCAGTAGTACTCGTAAAAGCAGACTAATCTACAATGGTGCACATGTTCCAGATATGGAATACAGAATGGGATGATCTCTTGGATGAGTTTGAAGAAAAGAACTACCTCAACACTCACAGGTGGAAGCCAGGCCAAGATCCGTACACTCAATATGCCTTCAATCAAAGAGAAAGCGAGAGGATCCCCAGCAACAGAGCACTTAAAGACACCCGGCATTACAGGTTTGTGCGCGAACGGTTCCACCAGGGGAGGTGTTTCAACACCTCGTTGTCCCTTCAGTTCTTTTGATTCTATATTGCTTCTTCTATGTTGGGCCTTTTTGGGTATGTTTTAGATAAATTGTAGAACTACAGGTCATGTCCTAAATCAGTATTAAGTATCTAGGGTGCATTCTTAGGTAGGTACATTCTTAAATTGCTTCAGTGACTTCTAGCACTTTATAAATGAGCTGCAAATAATTCCTGGACTCTCTCTATCATTCAGTAATTAAACCTCAGGGTTCTTTCTACTCAAGACTCCCTGATTCCCCCTGCAGCTCTCATCAATGGCTTGGATGCTAATGTAGCACTTTTGCACATAGGTTTGATGACTTCCTATGGTTTGACTGACGATTACACCACATGAGTCTGGGAAATAATACTATAACCATATAACAAGGGCCTGCTAAATTGTTAGCCCATTTTGCAAGAATTGATTGTTCATTTTAGCATAGCAACATTTTTGGAAGGAGCTACTGTAGATCCCTCCAGTGGCCATGCTTTCATGCCTCTTGGATTGGAATTCCTTAACATGTTACATTTTACAGTTAGCTGGAGATCTCAGCAAAACTGTGGGAGAACTGCATGTGGTTCAGGACTGACTGATCCATTCTTCTATGAATATTAGTTTGCAGAACATACCATATTGTGTATACAGATCATAAAGCAGCTATTCATCCATCTGGCCAATTATTCAATTATTCTTCTGTCTCAGTGCAAAGACTCTGCAGTCTAAGCAGAGATTATCCCACTGGATGACAGGTTATTACCATGGCCTACTGACTGGCTTCAAGCCCAGTACAGTTGTGATATGCTTGGTGGGGTGATAATGAGAGGCATGTCACACTAGGAGGTCTGTGCTTCAGTAGTCTATGCCTTAATTACATTGAAATTAGTAAATGTATTGAAAATGGAAACCTAAGAGCCAAATTCAGCCAATGCCATATAGTTAGTTTTATCATTATTTTCTAAACCTTATGCTTTTGAGCTACATCCCAAGTGCAGTGGGTAAGACTGTGGCTGCAATGCAGTCACTAACTGCTACTAAAAAAGGACAGAGAGAAAATAATGCTGAGGAAGTCATTGCAGTTCGTATTGTAAGGAGGAGAGACTGAACCACACATAGAAAATATGGAAATGCCTCATGAAAATGGGAGAGAAAGAATCAGACCAGGAGAAATTGGCCAATTCCCACCCAATGCTCAAACCCTGGATGCAGTGCTGGTCCCATGCTCGGTTAAAATGGAACGGTTGAATCAGATCAGGAAGGGCATTCGGTGTAAAATTTGAGCCAAGTTTGTGTGCAGATTGGATGGTTCCTTGCTGGGAGCAGCCAACAAACCAACAACAACTATTATAACTAATTACTATTAACAACAAATATTATATTATAATAAATATTTACGGACCTAATTAATATTTGTATGGCTGGTTTTATTTCATAGTTTGATAGTCTTATAATTTGCACAAACAGGGCTTTGAAGTGACTGGTCAAAGTCCTTGAGCTTTGTGATTATTTTTTAAATTATATTTTAAAATAATCACAAAGCTCAAGGATTTTGACCAGTCGCTTCAAAGCCCTTTTTGTGCCAAACAGGGCTTTGAAGCGACTAGACTGTGTCTGAAAGCCAAGTCAAGAAGATCCTGCAGAGATGATTGGTGTATTTATTGATTTAGATAGATAGATAGATAGATAGATAGATAGATAGATAGATAGATAGATATACTGTATAGAGTACTTTATTAGTCCCAAAGGGAAATTGTACTGTTACAGTAGCCAGTTCACCTATTAAACAACAAGTAAGTACTTTTCAGTGAGGAAAATGTAAAAGAAACAAAAGTGGTAAAAATGATGTCAAATTTAAGGTGCATTAATAAGTTAAACATGATTTTTATTTGAAATAATCATAAGCATTTCATATTGGTGTCACAATAAAGGTTAATCTTATACACTGGCGGTCAAATGTTTGGACACTCCAGTCCAAAGTAATCATGGACAGTTGTTTTGCTTTACTTATTTACATAGTGTAATAGCTTTTATGTTATCTACAGTGTAAAGAAATCAACTGAAAAAGAATTGAATTAGAAGAAGATGAATTAGTGTTTTTAACTCTTTTGCCGGGTATTGTATTGTACATGATATGGCTTCTTCATTTTTTAATGTATGACCTGGTGAAGCTGTGTGTTAATTTATGTTTTCAGGTGTACAACAATGCACTATGACCCTGAGCTTCCATCCACAAGTATCGTGATCACACTGCACAATGAGGCACGCTCCGCACTTCTGCGCACACTGAGGAGGTCAGGCGACTCTTAAACACCTTCCTTAGATAAAATAGTCAGCGCATGGTATGAGCACTGATGTTCTTCAGTACATTTGATGGAGATGGATTCTTCTCCATGAACTATTAATTAGATTTTAAAGGGGTGCTTGGTCCTTAGGGCTCATGTACTTTATGGTCATATAAAGTATATACAAGTAGGTGTACATTTGAGAGTATATGAGGCAAAATAGGGGCTCATGTCTAACTAATTATATCAGACTCATAATCTGTTGTCTTTTCGCAATTTTCTGGCAGTGTGTTAAATCGGACTCCTGTGCACCTGATTCATGAGATCATTCTGGTGGACGACTTCAGTGTTGATCGTAAGTTGTGAAACTGAATCGTCTGCTTTCACAAGGAGAAATGTATGAATTATATGTTTGTACTTATCAGTGCAGAACTTCTTTTATCTTTCAGCAAACGACTGCCTTCTTCTGACCAAGTTACCTAAAGTCAAGTGTCTCCGCAACAAACAAAGAGAAGGTAAGCTGGCTTGAATATTTTCCTATGCATCTTCTCTGTAATTCTGCGCATGCTGGATGCTGGTTATGATGTTATCATACAGCGTGTGATCACTGTACATCTGGTGCTGTCTTGGCTGGCTGCTGATTTACTCATGTTTCACAAAGGCATTTAGCCAATTAATTCTGTCATTACAACAGCAATTTTCTAAACGTGTAGAACCTCTTTGTTTTTCAGGGTTGATCCGGTCCAGGGTTCGAGGGGCAGATGCTGCCAAAGCAGAAGTCCTGACCTTTCTCGACAGCCACTGTGAGGTCAACAAGGACTGGCTGCCTCCACTGCTTCAAAGGGTCAAACAGGTACCGAGTTTTCAGATGTTCTGTCCAGCAGAAACACACTAGGAAGCACTAGGGGCTTTTATTCATACATGCAATATGCAACCGATATTATGTATTATTTTGCATTTATTAAGTTGCTACAACAACATATTCACAATATGAATATATGAACACAGTAATATTTTATTTTTTAAATAATAAATAAATAAATGAAATACCATTTGAGGTGTGTTTCAGCCTCATGCCCAGTGTTTCTAGATCCTGATCAGAATAAACACATGGAAATTACCATGGTTATCTTAGAGCTAAGTTGTCCATCTGGTCATGGGTGAGTGCTAACACCAGGAACTGGTAAGCTAGCATAAAATTAAGTAAACACTTATTACAAGTTCTGTGTATGGAAGCTTTGTAAATGCATTTTGTTTATTAACAGCAAGCAGAATAAACATGCTTTGTTTCAGAACCAGAGCTGTATTGCCAGCCCAGTGATTGACATCATCGACATGGACTCATTTGCCTACATTGCTGCTTCTTCAAACTTGCAGGGTGGTAAGAATCACTCTGGTCTTGCATGTTCTGAGTGCATTCTAAACATAAGAACTTGGTGTAACCTATAATATATTCTCATTTTGATGTCTTCTTTCATGTATTCTCATCCTCCTCAACACCCAGGCTTTGACTGGAGTCTCCATTTCAAGTGGGAACAGCTATCTGCTGAGAAGAGAGCCAGGCGAGAGAATCCTACAGAACCCATTAAGTAGGTGAAATTCAGAGGCGGCAACACCGGCTTCAGAAAGTCAAAGTTCTGCCACATATCTGTTCCATACATTATTTAAACCAGCTAATTCTAATTAGCACAAATCTTATGCCAGGCTAGAACTAATTAGTGACATCACCTGTTTTGTGCTGGTTTAGTGAATAAATGGCAGGACTTTTACTATCTGTAGCTGGGGCTACCACCTCTTGTGGAAATGAGCATGAAAAGGGGCTGTTACCTGAGGGAACAGCAGCCTGAGGGAGATGCCGCAACTGCTGAAGATAATGTTAATAGTCACTAGGTTTGAGTTTACAAGCTGCTATGTTTTTAAGGGGATGAGGGAGATTACATGGAAGTAAAAACACAGACATATTGATATGAGATACGGAGATAAGACATTATGTAACACCACAGAATATTACACAAGGCTTTAGATAAGATTAAATGTAATTCTGTTTCATTATTGCTGTTCAAAGTACATGTACAAAGCCAATGAGTTAGCATCTATCTAAAAATGCATAATTGGCATATTTACAGTTAATAAGATTATTGTACAGAATGTGCAGTATATATAAAACTATATATATTTATTAAATAAAAAAAAGATTCAAGTAATAGTTGGAAAAATATATGTAGTCCTTCTAATTCATTCCCTTAAAGATTTCCCATGGAAAAAAATTATTATGGCAAGTCTATTGTTATATTCAGATTATTGTATGTTGTATATTAGACTAAAAAGATCTAAACTGATCTCTAGGCCTTTAGTGGAAACACTTAGACACACTTAGGAAACACTTAAACCTAGAACTCTTCTTTGATATAGTCATTATTCCAAATGACATGAATGAAGTGCCATAACACATTATGCAATTTCCTGAACTTCCCAGGACGCCCATTCTTCCTGGAGGGCTCCTTGTAGTCAATAAATCCTGGTTTAACCAGATGGGGAAATATGACACAGCCATGGATATCTGGGGCGGAGAGAACTTTGGTGAGTTGAGTCTGTGTGCACATGTCGTCCTCTTCAAATATTTTTTGGGGGGCTTTTTCCCATTCTCAGGGTCCCACATCGCAACAATCAATCTACAGATTACTGACACAGCTTTTATGCTGAATGTCCTTCCTGTCTGAACCTCTGACCTCCACTCAAGTAGGACAGAGTGTAAACTGTTTGTGTCACCAAGGAGGTCACCTCTCCTCCTTCCGATATATCCCATTAATTTTCTCTCTGTTTTTGTGATGGGGGTTATGTTTAATGCTGTAAGAAGGGAGCTCTCATTCAGAGGTCTCATTGCAGAGATCTCATTCCGAGCCTGGATGTGTGGAGGAAGTCTGGAGATTGTTCCTTGCAGCAGAGTTGGCCACGTTTTTCGCAAAAAACATCCATATAACTTTCCCGATGGAAATGCCAATACTTATATAAAGTAAGAGCCCCTAAGCATTCACACTTTATATGATCATCATACACAATGTCATGTATCATTAATTTGTTCTTGACTTTGTTGGTGTTTAATGCACCTATTTCCACTTATCCACTTTCATGCAAGGTTTACAGCACATAAGCACAAAGAGATCTGTGAATAGGCTCACCCAGACTAATACTCAACATACAGACTAAAATCCCTTAAAGCAGTATTGTTGTTCATCTCAGGAACACAAGACGTACCGCTGAGGTGTGGATGGATGAGTTTAAAATCTTCTATTACTTTGCGCGCCCTGCAGCCAGGGGCAAGTCCTATGGAGAGTGAGTTAAATGCATCATATACATCTTTAAAAAATAAACAAAAAAAGGCTAGTTGTACACTACTCTGAGGCTAACATACTAACCCCTGTCATAAGACAGAGATCCCCTACAAAACAGTTGGTGTGACTTTATTGCTGTTACAACTTTATAACAGACTCTGACAGACTTCTTGGTGCTGCTATTGCAACTAATTTCAGGTGGGCTCACGCTACATGTTAAATGGTTGAACCGTGTGGGATGAGGGGATCTCTGTGACTTATGACAGGGGTCACTATGTATTTTAAAATATTTTCTGCCTTATTTCTTGACAGCATTCGTGGTAGACAAGAGCTAAGAAAGAGTCTGAAATGCAAATCCTTCCAGTGGTATTTGGACAATGTCTATCCAGAGCTCAAGTGAGTGTGTATTTTGTTGGAGCTATTAATTACCATACAGGTTCTGATAATCGATTGGGAAAGTAAAGGACTATGTTCTGTTTCAGAGTTCCAGATAATTCACATTCCAAATCTGGAGTGATCCAGCAAAGGCAAAACTGTCTCGAAGCTCAGCAAACTGAGGGACAAGATACTCTGGTGCTCATGTTTGCCATATGTAGCAGCACCAGAACTGCCAATCAGGTATGACAGAGTAACCTGGGTTTAAAGGTACCACAGAACATGCTAACCTGTACCACAACTAAAGTCTGATACTACAGTTTAAATCTAGCTTATAGCTGTGGTGGGTTTTCCTATTATATTGTGCTTAAAACTTTGGAACACATTGGGACACCACATCCCAGCCAAAGTGAGCGACCTTAGTGTGGACCACTGCAATGTCCCGACAGAGACAGAAACATGTTAATGCTGGTAGAAATGAGCACTGCAGATGAAAATTCTGGTGAATACATATGAACCAGAGTCACAGAAGGCCAACATCGAAGTCAGGGATTTGCCAACCACGAATTTGTATCTTATATCACTGAGTTAAGTCCTGTGGTCATGGGGTATTTAAGGTGTCTGAACAGACTGTTAGGATGGGCCAGGATGTCTCAAAGGTCAGGACATTGGTGTTGGAGTCTTGGACAAAATCTGTTTCTCAGTTTCAGCCATTGAAGACACTGGGGAAAACCTTCAACACTGACCATAGAGACGTGCTGGAAGTCAAGAACAGTTGTAAGGAGTTGAAGGCTTGCATGTATCAGCATATGATACTTTCAAGGATCCTCTAACCACTGCTCCTTGATGTGTTCACCAGCAGGGACCTAAATAGGAGGAACTGAGACGCTCGCTTTGTGTGCCAAGTAGCCCGAGTAGCATTGTCCTCTATGGTAATATCTAGAATCGCATGCTCCACTTTAAGTCTAAAGAGAGGCAGTTCAATGTCTACCATGCAAGGGTGGTCATATGTCAGTGTGGCAGGATAAGCAGTAAAAGCTAGCAGTAAATGAAGAGGGCACAGGTAGCAGTGTCAGAAGCTGCCCAATTAGAGTTCTGGTAGAATGTTGGACTTGGATCCTGTACAGCTCTATGGTTTGACAGAGCCCTGGCAGCCATGATGAAACTTGCTTATCGTCATCGACACTAGCCTCCCAGGAACTCCTTTAATTGTCCTATCCTTTAATGAAAAAAATATAAATATATACACACACCAATCAGCCATAACATTAAAACTACCTAGGGGTGTTATCAAGGGTTCTCTGGCCCCTTGGGGCGTGGCTCTTCAGGGTTTCTGGAGCTGTGCTGTGGGGTCTTTCACCAGTACATTACCAGTGGGTTGGATGGTGGTTCCTCTGTGGATTTGATTTGTCCGGCACATCCCATGGCTGCTCGATTGGATTAAGATCTAGAGAATTTGGAGGAGGGGTAGACAACCTTCAACCCTGCTCAGCCCCATCCAGGGCAAGCTGTGAGGCACTGGGTGATCCCTTTCTGTTATGGCCATTTTCTTTGGCAGTTTGTGCTGCATTGGCATTTCTTTGAGATTAGGACAGGCCTTTTATGTCAGGATGAACTTGAACTGGGTTGAGTAAGAGAGCCTCAATCTTGTTTTTAGTGCCACTGAAGATTTGGAAGGGATTTACTGTATGTGCTTCCAAGCCAGATAACAGAATATCTCATGATATTTTATAAAGGTTATAAATGTTACTTCTTGAATTTCCATCTGACTCCACTAACCTGTCCTTGCTTACAATCTCACCTACAGCATGTAATCCTTCATTAAATTAATGTTTACATTCTTCATTTAAACACTTTAAGTTGTGTTATAATCAGGAATAATAGACTCTATGTAAGAGTTATTTATTCCTGTACAGTGTACACGTAATCACCACATCATCACAGTAATACCCGTGATGGTTCTTAAAACTGTAATAGAATAATAGATTTGTTTTAGCATCTCACTAACACTAAATTAACCACATATCACTGTAAGTCTTAATTCCTAAATATACACTCACCTAAAGGATTATTAGGAACACCAGTTCAATTTCTCATTAATGCAATTATCTAGTCAACCAATCACCTGGCAGTTGCTTCAATGCATTTAGGGGTGTGGTCTTGATCAAGACAATCTCCTGAACTCCAAAGTGAATGTCAGAATGGGAAAGAAAGGTGATTTAAAAAATTTTGCGCTTGGCATGGTTGTTGGTGCCAGACGGGCCGGTCTGAATATTTCACAATCTGCTCAGTTACTGGGATTTTCACGCACAACCATTTCTAGGGTTTACAAAGAATGGTGTGAAAAGGGAAAAACATCCAGAATGCGGCAGTCCTGTGGGCGAAATTGCCTTGTTGATGCTAGAGGTCAGAGGAGAATGGGCCGACTGATTCAAGCTGATAGAAGAGCAACTTTGACTGAAATAACCACTCGTTACAACAAGGTATGCAGCAAAGCATTTGTGAAGCCACAACACGCACAACCTTGAGGTGGATAGGCTACAACAGCAGAAGACCCCACCGGGTACCACCCTTCTCCACTACAAATAGGTAAAAGAGGCTACAATTTGCACAAGCTCACCAAAATTGGACAGTTGAAGACTGGAAAAATGTTGCCTGGTCTGATGAGTCTCGATTTTCAAATGGTAGAGTCAGAATTTGGTGTAAACAGAATGAGAACATGGATCCATCATGCACAGCAAAATCCTTAGTCATGAATGAACACCCAGAGTGTTGATTTAACACCTCAAGTATTTATATATGACCTAATAGTCACAAATGTACTCTGAAAGTGTTAAATCAACACTCCGGGTGTTCATTCAAGACTAAGGATTTTGCTGTGTGCCTTATTACCACTGTGCAGGCTGGTGGTGGTGGTGTAATGGTGTGTGGGATTTTTTCTTGGCACACTTTAGACCCCTTAGTGCCAATTGGGCATCGTTTAAATGCCACGACCTACCTGAGCATTGTTTCTGACCATGTCCATCCCTTTATGACCACCATGTACCCATCCTCTGATGGATACTTCCAGCAGGATAATGCATCATGTCACAAAGCTCGAATAATTTCAAATTGGTTTCTTGAACATGACAATGAGTTCACTGTACTAAAATGGCCCCCACAGTCACCAGATCTCAACCCAATAGAGCATCTTTGGGATGTGGTGGAACGGGAGCTTCCCACAAATCTCGTTCAACTGCAAGATGCTCTCCTATCGATATGAGCCAACGTTTCTAAAGAATGCTTTCAGCTGCCACGTAGAATTAAGGCAGTTCTGGGGGTCTTATTAGTATGGTGTTCCTAATAATCCTTTAGGTGCGTGTATATATATATACATACATACTGTAGATTACAGGACTTCTGATTTATTATAAGCAGGCACTGAATTAAACTTCATCCTGCTCATGAAGACACAAGAGAGCAAGACGGTTCCAACAAACAAACTAGTGTGTGTAAACTAGTAAACTAGTTTGTGTAAACTAGTGTGTGTAAACTAAATGTAGAAAAGAGTTAAAATAATACAATACAATATTTTAAGGCTACAACAGTCTGGTCCTATGTACGTCTACATAAATAAATAAATGTAATCCTTTCAGGAGTGGATCTACACACATGGACAGCAGATTCGCCAGCAGAATGTCTGCATGTCTGTCTCTACCACTCTGCCTGCCTCGCAGATCCTGCTTGTGCCATGCAACATCAGTGACAGCAAGCAGGTAACTTCAAGAAAGGCTGGTTAGGTTTAATTTGGTGTCTACGTCTAGCATAGTTTTAATTAACTAAGACCGAACAATACTGTAACTGTATGTGTTTGTCCTGTCTATAAGCGCTGGCAGAGAACTGGCACCCACTTGGAGCACCAGGTATCACATTTTTGTCTGGACAGCGAGATGGCTCTAGATGGCATGGACAACAGTGGAATTCTGGTCATCAGCCCATGTGAGCTTTCAGTGCAAACACAGAGATGGGAAATGCCC
>JAAGKR010000421.1:150903-191021 GCA_011419295.1 Clarias macrocephalus
TGGCATGGTTGTTGGTGCCAGACGGGCCGGTCTGAATATTTCACAATCTGCTCAGTTACTGGGATTTTCACGCACAACCATTTCTAGGGTTTACAAAGAATGGTGTGAAAAGGGAAAAACATCCAGAATGCGGCAGTCCTGTGGGCGAAATTGCCTTGTTGATGCTAGTGTGTGTAAACTAGTAAACTAGTTTGTGTAAACTAGTGTGTGTAAACTAAATGTAGAAAAGAGTTAAAATAATACAATACAATATTTTAAGGCTACAACAGTCTGGTCCTATGTACGTCTACATAAATAAATAAATGTAATCCTTTCAGGAGTGGATCTACACACATGGACAGCAGATTCGCCAGCAGAATGTCTGCATGTCTGTCTCTACCACTCTGCCTGCCTCGCAGATCCTGCTTGTGCCATGCAACATCAGTGACAGCAAGCAGGTAACTTCAAGAAAGGCTGGTTAGGTTTAATTAGGTGTCTACGTCTAGCATAGTGTTAATTAACTAAGACCGAACAATACTGTAACTGTATGTGTTTGTCCTGTCTATAAGCGCTGGCAGAGAACTGGCACCCACTTGGAGCACCAGGTATCACATTTTTGTTTGGACAGCGAGATGGCTCTAGATGGCATGGACAACAGTGGAATTCTGGTCATCAGCCCATGTGAGCTTTCAGTGCAAACACAGAGATGGGAAATGCCCTTTTCTTGACCCTGAGCACTTCAAAGAGTGAGAGAGGCTCCTGCGTGGAATTGCAGGGAGGACATCGCTGATCTGTTGCCATTGTAGGCACTTTCATTGTCTGTCGCTTAAGAGGTAATGTCTGCTCTAACACAGCAACAATGCATGTGATGATTCTTTGATTAGAAGCAGACACAGACCTAATCTTCTTGGGGCTCTAAACAGAATTCTACTTAAGGGTCCTCCTGCCTGTACTGTAATCCACTAACAATCCTCCCTGTTATAAATCAGCTTGCTTCATCTGTCAGTGAATAATTAGACCAATACAGAACATGATGGCATACAAATAAACATTATTTGTTATTATTGCAAAATGTATTAAGAAAACAATATTTTAACTATTTTAACTATTAATTAATATTTACTATATTCATTGACAATTTTATATTCTTATATATACTGCCTGGCTTAAATAAGAAGTAATTCTAAGATTTCATTCAGTCACCTTCGGTTTTTTATAGCACACAATCTGCTGGCCAGTTCATGTGTGAAAATGATTTCTCATTTTCCAGAATGACTTTCATAGTTTGAGTCCCGGGTCCGTATTTCAATCACTCATAGGAACGTGCTTAAAGTTTATTTAGGACATAGAAAATCTTCCCACCTCAGAGTAGGACATAAAAGTTCTGAATAATGCTTCCTACTCTTTTTTTTTTCAGCGAGGAGTAGGACTGCGCCAAGAAAAGTGTGTGACGTCACTTTTTTATGACACTGAGAGCCAAAAAAGTAGGCTGCATGTGCCACGAACCGGTATGACAGGCGGTTCGGGCGAATGTTATTGCCGTGGGCATAAAGGGCAGGCATAGGCGCAGAGGGGTTGTATCAACATAAAATCTTTAATGAACAATCAAACACAAACAAAACATAGGGCTCTGGACAGACAAACACACCTAACCCGTCCCTTCAGACACATAGAGGCTTCTCTTAACAAATACTGACGTAGCTAGACATTAACAGCCCCTTTGAGCATTTCAGACCATTAAGCATTTCAGTCCCTGTAGGACGGACACGGATACTAGAGGCTGGACGGGGCCGGAATACTGGAGGCTGGACAGAACACACTGGAGGCTGAGGGAGCACACTGGAAGCTCAGGGAACACACAGGAACACACAGCACAGTATACAAATTAATTGACTAAACAAACCAAAAAAAGACACTTACACATCGAACTTAAGTAAAATAAAACATAATCAATATAAAAACAAAATCAAAACACTTGCCCACTGACAGTAATAATGCTCGAGCCAGTTTCCCAGAACAACCAGCTATTTATAACAACTCTAATGATGAGTTACCTCGGTTCAGGTGAGCTGACAAAAAAAAAAAAAGGAAATTGAGTCGACTAACAAAAACTACAAAACAAAAACAAACATGTGCACACAGCGACCTCTGGTGGTAGTCCCTTACAGCATGATATGGTGGGAGTTGTAGTCTTGAGAGGTTTTTGTAGTTTTAAACAGTGGAAAAGCAAAATGGTGAAATCAACGGCAGTTGTGTGAAAGCTTTATGTACATAGACAAAACTTATAGGTGGCCACAACTAAATTGATTGCAGGCTATTTTTCCACTGATTTTCTGCTGCGTTGTGTGAAATGTATGAATCTGCGCATGGTCTGCGGTGTTGTAAGACATGCTGTGAGCTATTTCACTGTTTCAAAGCTGCATTCTTGCTGCTACTAAAACCTACTAAATGTGCTGTAATTACAATTTAATTGAATCAAAATATATGTTTGTTTTTTTGTTTGTTTTTTGCAGATGGATTTATTTATTTATTATCATTGATGTTGTTGTTATACAGGGGTTGGACAATGAAACTGAAACCTGTCACCTGATTTTAGACCACAATAATTCATTAGTATGTTGTAGGGCCTCCTTTTGTGGCCAATACGCATAAATTCGTCTTGGGAATGACAGATACAAGTCCTGCACAGTGGCCAGAGGGATTTTGAGCCATTCTTCTTGCAGAATAATAGCCAGGTCATTACGTGGTGGTGGTGGAAGAAAGCGTTTCCTGACTCGCTCCTCCAAAACACCCCAAAGTGGCTCAATAATATTTAGATCTGGTGACTGTGCAGGCCATGGGAGATGTTCAACTTCACTTTCATGTTCATCAAACCAGTCTGTCACAAGTCTTGCTGTGTGTATTGGTGCATTATTATACTGATACATGAAACCGCCTTCAGGATATTGTGTGAACCAATGTTTGAACCACTGGGTGCACATGGTCCTCCCATAATTAAAGGTAATTAAACCTTCACACTCTGCTCTTACTGGTGGAATGTGCAATCAATGAAGATTGGCCAACAGGATGGTCAAATTTAGCCATGAAACCTCCAAAACTAAATTGACCAGTGTTTCAGTTTCATTGTCCAACTCCTGAATATCTAGTATACTGTATATGCCCCTATACCACCCCTCTTCTCTGCTTCCTGCACCTGCTTCTGGCTTCCTGTAGCTGCCCGCATCAAATTCCAAACACTGATGCTTGCTAGTCCCACATTTCTCAGAGATTGAGGAAGACATGCATCTGGATGGTTTTCTGTTCTGGCACCTAGGTGGTGGAATGAACTTCCTCAAGATGTCCGTACAGCTGAGTCTCTGGCAACCTTTAAACAACGACTAAAGATCTATCTGTTTCTTTAATATTTGGGAAACCCCCCACCAAAGAAAAAACACTTCCCAACAATGTTTGACTGATGGTACTTAGTTAGTAACCTAGTAACCCAGTGTAAGGATCTATCCAATGACAGAAACATTTGTAAGCACTTTTTTAAAGTTGCTCTGGATAAGAGCATCTGCCAAATACCTAAATGTAAATGTATTAGTCATTTCCTTTGGTATAGTTATGAAATTGGATATGTAAAGGAAGTTCCATTTGGTAATTATTTGTTATTTTGTTTTTAGGATCCCTGGAGTATCTCAAAGAACAGAAATGAGGAGCTGGGTGCATGTGCAAACCCAACCAGAGTGTCAAAAGAGTGGAGAGCTAAGATGTGCAGAAAACATGCTCTCTCTCTGTCTCTCTCTGTCTCTCTCTCTCTCTCTCTCTCTCACTCTCTCTCTCTCACACACACACACACTAACACACACACACACACACACACACACACACACAGGGCTGCAAAAAATTGTTTTCCCTCTTCCTACATATAATTACTTCTTAATGCATGGTTGTGCCATGTATTTGCCCCTTTTGTTACTTTTCACCCAACTAAATAAATTTACTGAAGCAAACACAAAGCACAAGCAACACAAAGCAAACCACAAACCACTACTTTATCAAAATTAACATAAATTGCTTGTCTCAAATATCCCAAAACACACCTTAATAACCCCAAAATGTCTTTAGGGATCAAATTCTGTGAAGTCAAACCAACAGTTAGATACAGGTAAGATAATAATAATAAGAGCATGTGAAACATGGTGGTAGTAGTGTAATGGTTTGG
Organism: Clarias macrocephalus; assembly: GCA_011419295.1. Taxonomy (NCBI): domain Eukaryota; kingdom Metazoa; phylum Chordata; class Actinopteri; order Siluriformes; family Clariidae; genus Clarias; species Clarias macrocephalus. Next base: position 155,087 of record JAAGKR010000421.1, read on the forward strand.
GGATGCTTTGCTGCTTTAAGGCAACATGCGGTATTTTTTCAGGATGAGATCTAAAACTAAAGCATATTAAGGGTATAATGAAGCACAAAAGTCAAGTGCACCTCTCAGTGCCTAACATGCTACTAAATGAGGGGTTTGGTTTGGCCTAGTCAAAGTGTGTGTGCTGTATGTATATAATATTTGCCTTGGCCATCCCAAAGCATTCGCAATAAATCTGCTTGTACTGTACATTGTGGTTTAATAAAGAGTCTATGATTTGTAATGGCTGGTGTCTACTTGTGGAATATACACGACATGTATTTTTAGATGTAATACTGTTTTTGGTGACAGTGATGACATAATAAAAATGTGGCTTTTACAAGAACGTATGAAGTATGGCAGCGTATTAGGGCCAATATGGGTTTAAAAAAAAGTTTTAAAAAAGAATTTGAAGGGGAGGGGCGTGGAATTTCAGAGTTTAAAATGTAGAAATTTTGAGTCACAATTTTATGGGGATTTTTTAAAAGCCTGTACATTTATGAAAGAAAGATCAAACGTTTCAAGCTTTTTTTTCTCACAGTATTCTGTGTTTTAATCATAAAATTTTTTTATTTTTTCTTGAAATTTTTAACTTATACCTTGAAAATTCTGAGTTTTTAAAAAATCCCCCCCTCCTCTTCCAACTATATATATATATATATATATATATATTCCCCCATATTAGTCCTAATACTCTTTCATAATGAAGTGATGGAAATGCAGTGAGATGTAGTTGGGAGCCAACAGCAAGCTGACTACAAACATTGATAGGAAAAGCAGTATGTCGTGGCCAAAAGTTTTGAGAATGAAAAAAATATTAGTTTTCACAAAGTTTGCTGCTAAACTACTTTTAGATCTTTGTTTCAGTTGTTTCAGTGATGTACTAAAATATAATTACAAGCACTTCATACGTTTCAAAGGCTTTTATCAACAATTACACAACATTTATGTAAAGAGTCAGTATTTGCAGTGTTGGTCCTTCTTTTTCAGGACCTCTGCAATTCGACTGAGCTGCTCTCAATCAACTTCTGGGCCAAATCCTGACTGATAGCAACCCATTCTTTCATAATCACTTCTTGGAGTTTGTCATAATTCGTGGGTTTTAGTGGGAAATATAAACCTTTTGTGTACATTGAATTACTCTGGGTAACTCTGGAATGAAGCTTTTACAGTATTTTCTAAATACACTCAACCAATACACATACTGTAATAATGCTTTGTCCACACGGGCCTTCCGTAGTGACGTCATATTCAAGCGACGCGCCAATGTTTGGGTTTTCGTGACCGGTTATTGAATGTCTCAGTTACACATGAAACCTGGGTTAATTACGCTGCAGTAGGAGATATCAGTAGCTTACACCGAGGAGGGGTTTTTATGTGCCGACGCCCGAGTGTTAAATATGCCTGTTCACCATCAACCGCTACGTAAGCTGTGCTAAGGCTGGCTAGCTAAACGCTCTTGTTGCTGGCTTCTCCGAGCTGCACATGCCTCTGTGTTACTCTGTGGTCACTTCTGCCTTCTTTTACCTTGTTTCCTACATCATGTTCTTGTAAAGCTTGTCGTTGTGACTTAAGCTAAAATTGGGATTTCTCTAGCAAGCAAGCCAAGCGTTGCCAAGCGACATATGTGCTTAATTTTGGCGTGATGCATCTAAACATTCATTTAAAAAAGTAATTTTAGTTAATCGACAAGCTGAAGTCGATCTCTTTTGTCTTAGCAGTAAGCCCATGTTTGTCCGACCCCTGAGTGCAGTGGCCTCTGCTCCAGCTGCTGCTGCTGCTGTTTGGAGACACTGCTGTTGGTACTGGAGAAACACATCTCCACTCATCATCACCAGAAACCCCATCACCTCTCCCAGACTTCCCTGTTCCTTCACTTGGAGCGCGGTGTCCAGCAGCGATCACCTGAGACACCTGCGCTCCTCACCTGGCCTGATGAAGAACCCCGATACAGAGCCTCCTCCTGCTAAGAGGAGAAAGAGCTCAGAGTGTGAGTGTGCAGGTGATGGTGTGCAGCCCGGCCCTAAAAGCTCAGTTTCAGAGAGACGTGAGCGCAGTCCTGTTCCACCTGGGACACGTTCCCCACACCTGACTAGGACAGCAGAGATCAGGACAGGTGATGATGCAGTAGAACATCAGTTGCTGTGGTGTATTGATTGTATTCATTATGATGCATAGTAATAGCAATAATCTGCTTCTAATGCAGAGTTAAAGAGGCAGTGGGAGGAGCTGACCGAGAGCTGCGCAAGCACGAGTGTAGGAACTTTTGACTTCTCAGTGATGTCCTACAACATCCTCTCTCAGGAGCTCCTTCTCAGCAACACCTACCTTTACAGGCACTGTAACCCTTACGTGCTGCAGTGGCGTCATCGGTTCAGCAACCTCATCGCCGAACTGGAGCACCACTCCGCAGATGTGAGAGAGCTTTCTCATAAGCACAAGCTGTACAGAATTGAGTTGCTGTTTTGCTAAGGGTTTAATTGCATGATACCATTTACACTTGCATGAAAAAGTAGCAGTTTTGAAAGAGCATGTTAGACATCACAGGATGTTTTATTTTTTGTGATTCAGTGTAACAATACAGTCATCTCTCTCTGTAGATAATGTGTCTCCAGGAGGTGCAGGAGGATCATTATCAGAGGGAGATCAAACCCAGACTAGAACATCTAGGTACATCATCTTTAATAATGACTGGATTAAGTCTGTTTAGGTGTTTCATGGTGTCCTTGATTTAAATGTGCTGTAGGTAAGATTTTTGTAAATATTAGTTGTGTAAAAGTTACAAAGCTCTCCCTGCCATCTGTATGTTGGTCTGTAGAAATTAGTAAATCAGTAGAATATGAATATCCAATCAAAACAAGCATTTCACACTGGAAGTCTGTTTACTAAACAGGTTTTTAGTGACTTAGTGTTAAGTGTTAATGTGCTAAGACCACAATGTAATCAATTCTTTATTTTAATAATGTACTACATAAATTTCTATTTATTTATTACAACCCCAATTTCAAAGAGGTTGTGATAGTATAGAAAAAAACAAAAAAGAGTCAACTGTAAAATTCTCTTCATTTTGTATAATATTGAAAACACTACACATGATTTCTACTTGTCACATTAAATTGGCCCTGTCCAATCTCTTTTGTAGTTGCAGCCACCAGATTTAAAACATTTTCAACAGACAATTAAATTTACACAGTAATTAATCAAATAATGTAGTGTTGTAGAGTTTGTAATATAGCACAAGTTGAAGAGACTTTACAGATGACTCCATTTTTTGTATTACCATTTTCCATTTCCATTTTACCATTTTCTTTGCATTCTTCTTCCCAGGCTACCAGTGTGAGTACAAACGTCGGACTGGCCGCAAGCTCGATGGCTGCATGATAGCCTTTAAGAAGTCTCACTTCACACTCTCATCCTCGCATCCTGTGGAGTTTTTCCGACAAGGCATCCCGATCCTAGATAGAGATAATGTGGGGCTGATTGTTGTGCTGAAGCCTGCACTGGAGTCAGGATTAGAACGTAGCATCTGCGTGGTCACTACTCACCTGTTGTACAACCCCCGACGTGGTGATATCAAACTTGCACAGCTGGCACTCCTACTGGCTGAGATCAGTCGGGTGGCGCTGCAGGATGATGGTACGACCTGCCCTGTACTGCTTTGTGGGGACTTTAACTCAGTGCCTACGAGTCCCCTCTACACCTTCATTACAGACAGCAAGCTGGAGTATGCAGGCATGCCTATCGGGAAGGTGAGTCATGACTATTTTTCATAGCCGTCATGTAAAGCAGTAGTTATGAACTTGATGATATCTATAACAAATCGATGTATGTGATACAGTTAGACAGGAGAACAGCAACGATGAGCATGTGACAGCTGCATTGGACTTCTTCATATTTCTGCCCTTCTTCATGGAAAAGCTGCACTTAATAGGACGAGTTCTAAATGTTCAATAGAGAAACTGTCCTCACTCAGGAGCATGTCGAGGACACCTAGCTGAACTCTGTGCTCTTCTCTCTCTCTGTGTATATATATCTCTCTCTCACTTTCTTTTGCAGGTATCAGGACAGGAAGAAAGCCCTCGTGGACAGAGAGTCCTCACTCCACCACTGTGGCCCCCCAGCCTTGGGATCTCTCAACAGTGCCAGTATGAATGCAAGACTAATGGTATGCCCCATCACTCTTAATTACTGTGGGGTGAAACTTTACAAAGATGAGTGTGTGTGTGTTATGGGGTGGGAGACGTGATTTTTACTGTCCTCTGGCTAAGTATTGAAACTGCAGTTAATTGTGATGTGGTTTTTATGTTGAGATATGCTGGTTAAGATGTGTTCCAGTGTGTTATGTATTAAACATGCATGAATATAGTTGATTAACTCCGATACACATATGTTCTAAACCAGTCTCATTGGTTTGGTCTCCTTAGCAGATCCCGATGTAGAGAAATCCAGAAAAGGGTAAGTTGTGTGTAATTAAACCTTAACCTTCTGCATTTAAAGAAGAGTCTGGCACATTACACAATGCTGATTTCCTCTCTTGCCCTTTGAGCAGCTTGAATATGCGTCATATCGAGCACGGTCTGAAGCTGAACTCAGTGTACTCTCATTTCCTGAAAGGGAGTGGTCAGCGTGAGATCACCACCTGTCACTCGCGCACCGCCATCACTGTCGATTACATCTTCTACTCGGCAGCACAGAGCAACGAATCCAGCTGTACAGGTCAGAAAGCTTCCTGTGTGTGTTTAATATGTTTATCTTTTAAAAACAACAACATACCCATGTGCTTTACATTTCCTTTTTGTTTTGTTTTTTTAAGATGAGTCAAAAGACAATTTATTTTATGTCTATTTATTCCATAAATAGCTTCTGCTGCTCTATGCGATGTTCAACACAAACACACCACATGACTTCTCCATCATGCATGTCATTTAACACCAAAGCGTATGTCATATGCATTATAAGGTCTTATTGTTGGTGTAATGCCGAAGGTTGTGGTGGCTGGAACAGCTGAGGCTCTAGGTTGTTGATAAAGGTTATGCAAAATGTAATGATGATGGAGATCCATCCAGACTAAGTACATAATTTAAGTTTTAATTGCTATTCAGATGTTTTATTTCAGCATTTATTAAATTATTTATTTCTTACATGATTCATTTTATAATTTAATTTTTTATTTTATAATTTATTTCATTATTTTCATACTGTTTATTTATTCATTTACCGTATTTATGTTTATTGTTTATATAAATGTTTATATGTTTTTACATACATAATTATTTTTATTTTCTGAATTATTTAATTGTTTATTAAGTTATTTATTTCATTATATATATCATGAATTATAATGATTAATATTATATTATATATTACATTATAAAATTATAATTTTATATTTTATAGATTTATTTATTTCATGGGTGATTATGGTGGGTGGTATGTGGCAATATAAAATAAATAAATATTAAATATTACACTGCCCAAAAAAAAGTTGCATACATTGTCATTGGTCCTCCTTTTCATAAGCTTATGCAGTATCAACATTTACCTCCATCCAGAGTTGCATTAAGTTCTCTCCAGAATCTTGTATTGATGGTGGAAGAATCAGACTGTTGTGTAAAGCCTTCTCCAGCTCATCTCAAATGTTCTTAATGGGGTTAAAGTTTGGCCTTTGTGGTAGCCAATTCATGTATGAAAATTGTCACATGCTCCCTGAACCACTGTTCCCAGTAAATCCTCACATCAGGATCATGGAATGTGTCTGTGCCATCAGGGGGAAAAATCTATTAATTGAAAAACCTGGCCATTCAGTTATTCAGCTGACCTCATTTTTTGGGCACATAACATTGATAAATCTATACCTGACCAACATAAGCAACATAACAAAAGATCATAACACTGCTGCCACAGGCACAGTGGACACAGGCTTGTAGACACTAGGCCTGATGGATGCATCACTCCATCTGCCTCTCTTCTTACCCTGATGCATCACTTAGGAACAGGGTAAATCTGTACTCATGAGACCATTTTTATACTCAATTTTATGCTGGTGTTTTCTTAAGCATACACAGCTGTTTAGTCCCAATCCCTTAATTGCATGAGCGTGTGGAAATAGTCTGATATTCTCTGTTATGCATATCTGAGTTCTACTGTTTTTTTCTTTGTCTTTTTTGGAGAGGTTGGGCAATTTTACAGGGATGTTTTTAAAATGAGAAGCTATTCACTGCATCAGTTAGAGTTAAATAACATGTTACCAGCTGAACCATATTAATAACTTCAGTAATTATACAGTGAAAGGTTCTTACCCATTAGCTTAGTTAAATCCAGGTGGTAGTTTTTTTTTTTTTGGCTGGGCAAGTGAGTGTGTGTGTGTGGTCTTGTGTTTTGTTCAAAAGTTAGTATCCCTCTTCATCTTTTCTCACGTAAAAACGTAATATAAATTATCTGATCATATCAGGTCCTAGTATCTTAGTAAAATACATCCTCAGATGAACAACGTAAATTTTTATTACAAAAATTCAACAAAAAAATCACAAAACATGTGGGCAATACTAACTACCTCCATGATTCAACAGCTTGTTTATCCACCTTTAGCAGCCTCTTGAAATATGCCTGTGCCATAAGAAGTCCATAAATGTACATTCAGGTCATCAGCTGAGTTTATATTATTGCCACATCACATTGCTGAGCCTAGACCCGACTAATTGAACCAACCCCAGATCATAACACTTGTCACATGCTCAGTGGGTACTATGTATAATGGGTGCATCGCTTCATGCTCTTCCCTTCTTACCCTGATGCGCGCATGACGCTCTGGCATATGGCATAGGGTCAATCTGGACTCATCAGACCACATATCGTGACCTTTTTTCAATTTCTTCAAAATCCAATCTTTATTTTTTATATCTATATTATATTCTCCTGGCAAAAATTTTTTTACAACTTCATGATCTCCATCCATGATTTTTTTCTGACCACAGGTTCAGCACAGTCATTGTAGGTTTTGTTAATGTGTCGGACAGCTTTTTAAAAAATTCCAAAATCACCCTAATTTATTTTGGTACTTGATGCAGGCCAATAATTTGACCCTTCTTCAGTGGTGGCTTTCATTTGTTTGGGCAGTGTGTGTGTGTGTATATGTGTATCTACTTTGCTTCCTTTAGTCTTTTATATGGTAGTCATTTTAATTATTTAGTACAAGAGTCACATTAGGTCATGTTGTCTGACTGTGTTCACATGAGCTTTATTGCATTTCTTAACATTTTATTCAAAAATGACTCCGAATGCCCTTGTATATTTATTTTGCCAAATCTGGATGTATTTTCATATTGTCATGCACTGCTGACCAAACTTGCAAAGTGTTTGCATTTGCAATAGCGCTTAGACAATGCTCTTTGTCCATGACAAATTATGATTAGTTCATATTATTGCATCAGTATATTAAGCAATATATAATTGATTAGGTGACGTTGAAAGGTGTAACATTAGGCACATATTGCTTTTCTGGATGCTATTTTACCGCACAGCTGTGTTTGTTCCCAGAATGCTGTGCTGCACAAGAGCAAGGTCTGGAGCTGCTGTCCCGGCTGGCCCTAGTCAGCGAATCCCAGCTAAGACAAGTGAACCTCCTGCCCAATCAGCGGCACTCATCTGACCACCTCCCACTCATCGCACGATTTCGCCTGCACACCTGAATTTTATGATTAACACAATAACCTAAAAGTGAAAGTTCATTTGTTTTATACTTGATGTAATTATGCCATACATTTGATTTTATTAAAGTCTACTTTAAATTAACTAATGTGGTATCCTATATGCATGTGTAACACACCATTATAGACAGTCGACTGTGTAAATACTCAAGACTTTATCTAAACACAATGAATTTCTACAAGAAAAAAAAATTAATTAAGTGTATACAGTCGTGGCCAAAAGTTTTGAGAATGACACAAATATTAGTTTTCACAAAGTTTGCTGTTAAACTGCTTTTAGATCTTTGTTTCAGTTGTTTCTGTGATGTACTGAAATATAATTACAAGCACTTCATAACCGCACAATACATAACACAATGCACAATACGTTTGAAAGGCTTTTATTGACAATGACATGACATTTATGCAAAGAGTCAGTATTTGCAGTGTTGGCCCTTCTTTTTCAGGACCTCTGCAATTCGACTGGGCTGCTCTCAATCAACTTCTGGGCCAAATCCTGACTGATAGCAACCCATTCTTTCATAATCACTTCTTGGAGTTTGTCAGAATTTGTGGATTTTTGTTTGTCTATCCGCCTCTTGAGGATTGAGGACGCCTCCCTTGGATGAGAAGCAGCCCCACACATGAATGGTCTCAGGATGCTTTACTGTTGGCATGACACAGGACTGATGGTAGCGCGCACCTTTTCTTCTCCAGACACGCCTTTTTCCAGATGCCCCAAACAATTGGAAAGAGGCTTCATCCGAGAATATGACTTTGCCCCAGTCCTCAGCAATCCATTTTTGCAGAAGATCAATCTGTCCCTAATGTTTTTTTGGAGAGAAGTGGTTTTTTTGCTGCTCTTCTTGACACCAGGCCATCTTCCAAAAGTCCTCGCCTCACTGTGTGTGCAGATGCGCTCACACCTGCTTGCTGCCATTCCTGAGCAAGCTCTGCACTGGTGGCACTCTGAAGGAGATGATCCTAGCGCTTGCTGGACTTTCTTGGACACCCTGAAGCCTTCTTAACAAGAATTTAACCTCTTTCCTTGAAGTTCTTGATGATCCTATAAATTGTTGATTTAGGTGCAGTCTTAGTAACCACAATATCCTTGCCTGTGAAACCATTTTTATGCAACGCAGTGATGGCTGCATGCGTTTCTTTGCAGGTCACCATGGTTAACAATGAAAGAACAATGATTTCAAGCATCACCCTCCTTTTAACATGTCAAGTCTGCCATTCTAACCCAATCAGCCTGACATAATGATTTCCATCCTTGTGCTCGTCAACATTCTCACCTGAGTTAACAAGATGATTACTGAAATGATCTCAGCAGGTCCATTAATGACAGCAATGAAATGCAGTGGAAAGTTTTTTTCGGGATTAAGTAAATTTTCTTGGCAAAGAAGGACTATGCAATTCATCTGATCACTCTTCATAACATTCTGGAGTATATGCAAATTGCTATTATAAAAACTTAAGCAGCAACTTTTCAAATTTTCCAATAGTTTGCTGGAAATTTGACAGAACTTGTGTAACTGGTCAGGTTTGTAGGTCTTCTTGCTCGCACTCCCCTTTTCAGTGCCGCTCACAAATTTTCTATGGGATTGAGATCATGGCTTTGTAATGGCCACTCCAATGCCTTGACTTTGTTGTCCTTAAGCCACATTGAAACTAATTTGGAGATATGCTTGGGGTCATTGTCCATTTGGAAGACCCATTTGCGCCCAAGCTTTAACTTCCTGGCTGATGTCTTCAGAAGTTGCTTCAATATATCCACATATTTTTCTTTTCTCAAACAAACAAACAAACAAACAAACAAACAAACAAACAAAAATCATCTGGAGAAATGGTCTGGAGTTTTCTTTTTGTTTAAAGACACTAAGCTTAGTGTATGTACAGTATGTACAGTTACGTGCTATATTTTATTTCACCACAAGATGGCGGCACGTGGTAAACATTCCACACTTCAGAGGCATTCAGCTGATTAAGTGCTATTTCACCCTGTTTAAATCACTGCGGTTATGTATTGTGTGGTTTATAGTGCTGTATAAATACATGTTTACTTAACTAAATTTGATTTTAAACAAACAGTTGATGCTTGATAACCCACCAATGTTGCTGTATTAAAACAATTCTGAAAGGAAGAATGGGCCAAAATTCCTCCACAGTGATGTAAAAGACTCATTGGAAAATGCTTTTTTCACACAGGACCAGGTAGGTTTGGACAGCCCTTTTCCCTTAATATAGATCATCATCGTTTAAGAACTGTATTTTGTATTTTCTTGGGTTATCTTTGTGCAATATTACAATATGTTTGATGATCTAAATCATTTATAATATGTAACAAATATGCAAAAAAAGGAAGGGGCAAATACTTTTCGACGTTTTGTCCATGTTACAACCACAAACATAATGTATTTTATTAGAATTTTATGTGTTAGACCAACAAAAAAGTGGCATATAATTGTTGAGTGGAAGAAAATAATAAATGAAAGAAAAGATATTTTGATAAAGTTGTGGAGCAGAAGTTTACAGCAGATAATAGCTTTGAACATCTCAGGAAGCACTGTTCAACCCATCAGATGGAAAGGGTATGGCACAACTGCAAACCAAGACATGGTTGTCCATGGTTGTGTAAAATGACCCTCCAGGCATCTGTTTAGCCAAGCCAAAAGGCCTATGCTAACTCTGGGGGAGCTGCAGAGATCCACAGCTCAGGTAGGAGAATCTGTTAGTTGTGGCCTTTGTGGAAGAGTGGCAAGAAGAAAGCCATTATTAAAAGAAAGCCATAAGAGGTCCTGACAAGCGATGTGCGAGGCACAGCAAACTCCCACAAACATGTTGCTGTGTCAGTTTAATCTGGTCGGATGAAACTTTTTGACCTAAATGCAAAATGCTATGTGTGGCACAAAACTAACACCATGAATGGTAGTGACAACATCATGTTGTGAGGATACTTTTCTTCAGCAGGGACATGGAAGCTGTTCAGAGTTGATGGGAAGACGGATGCAGCTAAATACTGGGCAATTTTAGAAGACTTTGCTTGATGCAGCCCAATAATTTGATGAAATTGTAACTCTTTTGGGGGGGGGGGGCATGGTATCAACAGTACTTATCTTTCTGTCCAGTCCAGTAGTCTGCATTTATGTCTATCTGCCTGTCCATCTATCTATCTGTCTGTCAGGGGTCAGAGGAAGCTCAGCGGTTAAGGACTACTGAGCACAACGTTCCAGGGTCAAAACCCAGCACCACCAAGCTGTCACTGGCCTTGAGCAAGGCCCTTAACCCCTTAACTGTTTGCGATCACTTGCAAATTTCTTTGTATTTGTTTAGTGATTTATTTTATCCATTCTACAACAATACTGGGGATTTCAAAACAATGAAATGATTGTCACCTCAGATTAGAGCGTTATGAGGGCTTTACAGATCATGAGTAGCAGATACATCTCAACCTTAACTGTTCAAAACCAATTATTGCATATTTCGGATGCCTTCAGCATCACTTTACAGTGTAGAAAGATAGAAAAATCAGGAATGACCATGGAGTTAGAAAGTCATCCCAAACTTTTGAGCGGTTGTGTATATAATAAGGTAAAATGTAAGTCGCTCTGGATAAGTACGTCTGCCAAATTCCATATCTGTAAATGTCTGTCTTTCTGTCCAGTAGTCAATCAATCTATCTTTCTATCTATTGATCATCTGCCTGTCTGTCCTCTCCAGCAGTCAGCATGTACTGTATGTCCTAATATCCAGTAGTCTATGTGATGTCTGTCTATCTGGCCATCTGTCCTTTCATCAAATCATCAATCTGTCTCTGTTTTTCTGTCCAGTAGTCAGTCTACCTTTCTACAGTATTATTGCACAGAGCTTCACTCCCCATAGAATTTCTCAGTCCCGCCCCTTTTCTCTGGTTGGCTGTCGGCCAGGCTTTAAGCTGCACTCTGATTGGTCAGTTCTCCCGCTGACGGCATGTCTGGGTTGTGCCTGCGCCGTTAGGCGTTTTCTCTCATGGTGATATTTTGCAACCCGGAGCTTTAATTCTGCAGCCCAGAGAAACCGAGGAACCGCTGATAGGCGCCGCTCTGCCTCTTGATGGGTTTCTAAGCTCCTGGTGTTCATCTTGAAGCTACTGTAGGTAAGCAGAGTCATGACCAGGAGCAGAGCAAGAGCAAGGGGGTGTCATGTCATAATGTAGCCGTGTAACCGTATTTACGTTTCAGCAATCTGTGTGTGTTTCTGCCTGGGTTTTAGGGTAACAACATGTGTGTGTATGTGTGTTTGTGTTGTCATGAGCTTGGCCTGCAGATGCTGAGAGACAGTAAATATTGGCTTTGACTCACGAATAGGTTTAATCAGCAGACAGAGAGAGAGAGAGAGAGAGAGAAGTGCAGCATCATGTTCAGCTGGCTGGGAACAGATGACAGAAGAAAAAGGGATCCTGAGGTCTTTCACACTGTCAGTGAGGGACTCAAGAAGCTGTACAAAACCAAACTGCTTCCTTTAGAAGAGCACTACAAATTCCACGAGTTCCACTCCCCTGCCCTGGAGGATGCAGACTTCGACAACAAGCCCATGGTGCTGCTGGTGGGACAGTACTCCACCGGCAAAACCAGCTTCATACGGTACTGCAGCACGCGCGCGCGCACACACACACACACACACACACCAGAGACCCAGGCCTCAGAATAGAGTGCAGAATGCATGGGGTTGGAAATGAGGAATTTATTATTATTATTATTATTATTATTATTATTAGGGCCCAAGCACTATGACATCACCCCTACAGGATGTCGTCATAGGACCCTCTTGTTTTCCTACGGATTCTTTTCTTTTTTTTCCAACCTTTTGGACTTTTCGGGGGTCTGAACATGCTCAAAAACTCATGAAACTTGGCAAACCTGCTGCCATCAGGTTGCCTGAGAGGCGTGTGGCCTGGGTTCCCCAGGGGCCCCCCTGATGAGATTTTGCTGGATATCTCATACACACTTTCACGTAGGCACACGAAACTCAGTACACATTTAGAGCGTCCTGGGCTCAACTCCACTTATTTTGGGTCGTTCGCAAAAACGCCCCTGATGGATTTTGATATACTCCTCCTAGGGAAGGATCCTACGATCCTACGATCGTCACCAAAACGGGCAGAAGACATCTAAAGACATTGAGGACGTAAAATTGCAGAGGGATCTTAAACGGGTCAGCCGTGATAATGTCTTAAACTTACACCAAGAAATGATTAATAACTTTCTTATATTGGCCTTATATTGAGTGACATCAGATTGAGGAACATAAGAGTGTGAGGCTTTTATTCCAGCATCTGTGGCCTATTGAACACACATACGCATCACAAATGTTAACACTCAAATACACAAAAACACCACACACACACACACACACACACTCACAAACACACTCATACATCACACACATGCACACATACATACACACACATTACAAATGTTAACACTTGCGCGCACACACACACACACACATATACACACGCATGCACACACAAAAACACACACCTTACAAATGTTAACACTTGCGCGCACACACACACACACACATATACACACGCATGCACACACAAAAACACACACCTTACAAATGTTAACACTCACACACACACACACACACACACACACACACACACACACACACACATATCTGTCCCTTAAATGTATAGCAGAATTGTCTCTCTCACACACACACACACACACACACACACACATTAACGCACTCAACAAATATTTAGGGCCCAAACTGACATTAGCCCTGTATAGCGTGTGACATGTGCAGGTTGTGGGGTGCAACCGGGTGGCGATGGCTTTTTCAAGGTCTTAACACGCTCACATAACACACAAGTTGTGCGTTGCCCCCGGGGTGGCGATGGCGCAACTATATTTATTATTATTATTTTAATTGTGGAACAAATGTATGTTTCATTTACATGTGACAGATAAAATATGTAGCATTTCTTTAATTCTTTAACAATACTACACCTATGATTTAATTTTTAATGTAATAAACCTTAACTGAGAATATAAATGTAATTTACTACTCCTACTGATGACATTTGTCATGAACAATTGCCATATATTTTTTTAATTGTTCAAATGCACTTTCTTCCAAATGAGAAAAGCGTCATCATTTAGGAGACGTAGCAAGTTCTTTTGTATATACAGATGATATGAGCACAGCTACAGAGATTAATGCAGCCCTAGCAGAATTGTACTGTGTGTGAAGATGCTTACAAGTGTGATGTCATCATGAGCAAGTAACGAACATCACCTGTCCCAGGTATTTAACCAAAATCTATGGTTTGTAATGGATGGACAATCCATCAAGCCAGTTTTATGGTGTTTGAGAGGTTTTGCAAATGCACTTGACAATGTGATTTTAAAAGAACTAGGTTGTTGTTACTGTTACTTACTTACCTAATCCCATATGTGTTATTGCATAGTTTAAAAAAAATCCAGTATTGTTCTAGAATGTAGAAAAAAATCTAAACGTTTGACTGGTATAAATAACCATTACTGCATTAATGTTATTTAAAACATTTATGCTGCTGTATCTGTGCCTCATTCCTGTAATACAGCATTACTTAAAAACAAACAAGCGAAAAATAAATAAACATTCGAACAGCTTGTTGGCTCTCAACATTCAGCTCAAAGAGCTGGCTGACAGAATGAGATAAGTAGTGCGTGAGGAATGCGTACGGGAGAATGAGGGTGAATTCCTCATGTTACAGTGGAATGGATTGTCTCCTGACATGCCACAGATCATCCACAGACTTGTAACAGAAAGGAAAAGCCGAATGTGAAATGTTAAATTGCTAGGCTACAAGAGAAGCTCCACATGACTCTCACATTCCTATGGTTACACTAACCCAATAGCCCCTAGAATGTGTGGTCATAAAACTGAAGTGACACGGGCCAGTGGACGGGAAAGCCAAGAGAACAGTTTCTGATTATATTCTCTTACCTCATCCGGTTAAAGCACCTGTATTATCGGTAAGCCTTTTACCAAACATATTATCTTTGGTAGCTAAGTGTTACAAATCGAGGTTTTAATCTGGGTAATAAAACAGCTTTAAAAAAAGGCCTATTTTTTACTTAATTGGAATAAAAATGTTCCTTAGAGTGATTTCCACTTAGCACTACCAGGTAGATGGCATTCTGATACAATATCCCCTGTTACAAGAATCTAAAGAGTTCACCAGAACCAGGGATTTTGACTGTGACTTCAGTTAATAACATTGCTCATTGCTAATTATAAACTGTCAATTTATCACTGCTCAGTAAATTGACTTGCAAAAGCATAACACTTGCACAAAAAGTGAACTTATCAATTACAGGCTGAAAAATTGGAAGCCTAAATGAATGTCCCAGATTTTTCCTGCAGACTGGAGAATAAATGTGGATCAATACTGCTTTACATTTTTAGGCTCTAACTTGCTGAACCATGTTATTAAAGTCTTTTGACTTGTTCAACCTTGCGTTGACACAATGCAGGTTACTACATGTTATTACAGGTCACTACATCCATTATTATCCAAAGTCCTTAATAAAAACCCAGGAAAAAAAGGTTCGGATATCTCCTTTTTTACATTCTTTTTTAGGTATGCATCTGCAAACACCTTTCAGGTCTTAGTGATTGGCTGAATGCTGTTTGACTCACAGCATTGTGAGTGCTTCACAAAACTATGAAATATCACATATGGAATCAGGTATCTATGTAACAACAACACTCACTCATCTTCTATACCGCTTAATCCTGTATTCAGGGTCACAGGGAGCTCCGGGCTCCTATCCCAGGAGACTTGGGGCACAAGGCGGGGTACATCCTGGACAGGGTGCTAAACCATTGTAGGGCACACACACATACACAGGGCAATTTGGTAATGCCAATTAAACTAACCTACATGTCTTTAGACTGTGGGAGGAAACCCACCAAGCACGGGGAGAACACACAAACTCCATGCACACAGAGACATGAATCGAGCCTGGTCGGGAATCGAACCCGAACCCTGGAGGTGCAAGGCTACAGTGCTAACCACTACACCACCGTGTTGCCTGTAACAACAACAGTCAGTTGCATTTGCAAAACCCATCAAGCACCATGATGAAACTGTCTCTTAAGAAGACCTTCCCAGGAAGGCAAGACCAAAATTTACCTCTGCTGCAGAGGAGATGTTCATTTAGAGTTACCAGCTTCAGAAATCACCAATTAACAAACACCACCGCAGATTAGAGCCGTCATTAAGGATTTACAGATTATGAGTAGCAGATACATCTCAACATTTACTTTCAAAGGAGATTATTGCCTATTTTGGACGCCTTCAGCATCTCTTTACAGTGTAGAAAGAAATAAAAATCAGGAACGACCATGGAGTTAGAAAGTGATCCTACACTGTTCAGCAGTAGTGTACATGACAAACTATTAGCATTCTGTAGGATGGTAGCTGAGTCTGTCAGAAGAACCAACAATGTTGGCTAATGTTTAGCACACAATTAATGCACTGGCTTTTTGTACTTGTGCATTGTCCTTTTATTGATGTAGCACTATCCTGACTAATAGGTTATACATAAATCATATAAACATTATGTCTTATCATAGATACCTGCTGGAACAAGACTTCCCAGGCATGCGGATCGGTCCAGAACCCACCACGGACTCGTTTATTGCTGTGATGCATGGGGACATCGAAGGCCTGATACCAGGAAATGCTCTGGTCGTGGATCCAAAGAAGCCTTTTCGTAAGCTCAATGCTTTTGGCAATGCGTTTCTTAACAGGTCAGTATAAATCATAGAAACCAGGAATAATAAATCTGCATAATGTCTTCTAGTTCCTTGCTAAATGTACACACTACCTGTCAAATTTCTGTGGGTTTTTTTCATTTGTATTATTTTTACATTGTACATTAATACTGAAGACTTTCAAACTATGAAAGTGTATGTGTGGAATTATGTAGTAAACAACCCAGAGTATGTTTTATATTTAGATTGTCCAAAGTAGCAACATTTTAGCGTTTATGACGACACACACTCATGCCATTCTCTCATCAGATGAGGTAGTATGGACTGGTTTTCAGTTCACATGTGTGCCTTGTCAAGAGTTCATTTGTCTCATTTCTTGCCTTCTTAATGTGATTTAGAACCATCAGTTGGTATGGAGTCAATATCCCTACTAGTGCTACTACAGTACAAGGAAAGCAAGCCCAAGAGCTACCTCCACTGAGGAGGATAAGTTTATCAGGAAGACCAGCCTGAGAAACCGCAGATTTACAGCACCTTTGTTTTCAAGTGGCAGACATATTTCAACATTTGTTGAAAGAAGTAGAGTGATGGAGTGCTGCATCAGATTACCTGGCCATGGAGATGCAGCCAATAATTACTCAACACCTCTGGGAACACCTTCAAGATTGTAGGAAAACCATTCCAGCTGACTACCTCATGAGGCTGACTGAGAGATTAGTTGACAATATTACTGCTTTGCACGCTGTGAACACTCTGACATGTGGATGTTAGACTTACTGGAGTGAAGTGACTAATAGCGTGATGGCAGACATCTCCACAAACAAAAATCTCCCACGTGAGGGAACATTTCACTCTTAACTCAAGCAAAACAGCCGCTAGAATTCAGAGGGAAAGGCTTTGTGCTGGTGGGTCATGGCTAAGTGCACTGCGAAGGAGTGTCAGGTCCAGTAAGTGAGAAAAATTCACACCTGAAGAGAATATGGATAATTAGTGACTGTCTGTTGCTGTGATTCTGGTCTCTAGTTTTAGTTCTTCTAAATGAAACTTGTTAAGTGAAATACACAGACCAGGCACACACACACACACACACACACACACACACACACACACACACCTCGTTGTTCTTTCTCTCTCTCTCTCTCCTTCTCTCCTCACACACACACACACACACACACACACACACACACACACACACACACACATATGCACCTTGTTGTTAGCTTTTGAGCTCTGCTTGCATGTTCTCTCTCTCTTCCTCTCTCTCTCTCACACACACACACACGCACATGCGCACATACGCACACGCACACACACATACACACACACTCCCCACTCCACTGTTGTGCACTCCCCTTTTTCAGCTCACAGCAACAGCAGCACACACATACACACGAATGTTCCATATTCTCCTCAGGTGCGTGCCTCACTCTCATATCATTCACACTTCACTTCTCTTGACCCCGTCCCTGCCACTCGACCACACCCCTTCACCATAGACTTGATCAGTTTAATCTCATTTAGACTCCCATAATTGCCGTCCACCATCTTTAAGCTTTAATTACTAGTTATATTTTATTGCTGCTCCTTGGTTTTAAATTTTGATTCATTAGAAAAGTTAATTAAAAGACTTATTTTTTTTTAATGAAGAGGTCATCTTTATGATCTTGACTGTTAGTTACCACATACACAAATACACCTCAAGCTAAATTTAAAAGCTGATAGTTAAATAAGAGATACTAAGTAATTGTGCCATTTGAAACATTACAATAATCAATAGATTAATCGATTATCAAAACAATCGTTAGTTGCAGCTCTTAGAAATGACATAATCTGCTCTATCTCATATTCTACAGTATAAGTGCTCTATCTCATTCATACACGACACAAGAGACCTACAGTAAGTGCTGAGGTCATCTTAAAAAGTGGAGAATGTGTACAGCATTTCATTGTTTCACAGTGATATTGGTGTTACAATTCTACATGACACAATGTAAACTCTCTGCTTTTAAAAGCTCTCACAGTTCATCAAGCATCCCTGTCTGACTGCTGACTATTTTTGCAGCTGCTATTACTCAGCAAGTTACTTCTTCTCTTTCACAGGGTTGTAAATCTGGCACGGTGTTTAGTACTCTCTGCAGGGAAAAAAACAAAACACATTCACAGCATGAAGGTGGCTCATAGTGTGTTGTCAAAAACAAACAAAAAATTATATTCAAAGAACATGTAAAGATGGTTCACTTGATGAAATATGATTGCAAATTATTTAAAAACACAGAGTAGAAATTCATACTGAGCTGCTTCTTATAATATGAAATGTTTGAGTTGGGTATAATCACGTTGGGTTTCAGAAAAATCTAAAGGCACAGATGCTACTGCAGAGATTACTCTTAGTTTGTTTGACAGATATTGCGTAGTTGTGGAGGAGTCTTGGGGAAGTTGTGGGAGTCATGGGGGCGGTGAGGGAGTCGTGAGGGAAGTAAGGTGGAGTCTTCAGGGAGCCATAAGGGAGTTATGGGTGGTACGGTGGAGTCATAGGGTTGCAGAGGGGAATGCGTTGGAGTCACGGAGGGGAACGTGGTGGAGTTGTGGAGGGGAACACTAGCTGGTCACCGTGCATCTCAAGGTTCCTTAATCACTCATCTACCGCCAAGTCAGGAGAAAGTGAAATATGGTTAAAATAGTTATAACTTCCTGCCTTATTATGATGTGTGATTCTCTCTCTTTCTCTCTCTCTCTCTCTTTTTATGTGTGTGTGTGTGTGTAGGTTTGTGTGTGCCCAGCTCCCCAACCCTGTTCTGGAAAGCATCAGTGTAATTGACACCCCAGGAATCCTGTCTGGAGAGAAGCAAAGGATTAGCAGAGGTAATACAGGCGCACATTTAAACAAGAATATTTGCATCTTTAGTATCTTTTATTACCTGGTTAGATGGTTTCAGTGCCTCAGCATGATTGTGTTGTAATGTTAGAAGTTGGGGCATCTTAAATTCCCAAGTGTTTGCAAGTTTGAAATCTGATGATTCCACGGCCAAACGCTGAGGCAGCAAACTTTCTTTGCACACTAGGAACACCAGGGCATCAGCAAGTGCACGGTTATGAAGGAGGGAAGATTTTTTGAGGGTGTTTTCACCCTCCCAGTAGCTGTTAGATTAATGAGGAGAGTTGGGAATTGGAGGGTAAATTGTGGGGAAATGTAGTCCATCATGAAAAAACACATTTTCTCTCTCTCTCCATCTCTCTCTCGCACTCTCTCTCTTTCACGCTCTTTCTTTGTCTCTGGTTTACAGTTATTATATCTAACCACTGCTGAAAGAATAGCTGTCGATTTGAATCACACTAAAAATAAAAATAAAAAATCAAATAAATTTAAATAGTGAGCAAGCATGTCGATTTGGACTGAGGCAAACCTGAATAAGAATTCTGCATCATAATAGGAAAATTATTTTAATTTTGCATGGAAAGCTACTTCCACAACCGTCCACATCGATACAGTGTGCAAAAAAAAATCCATATTTAATATACAGTTCATGCTATATAGATACTACTGTATGTTGTAACTGTACGGAATGTTTTTATGTCCCTGAGCATGTGATTGAATCCTGTCATTAATGATATTTTGCTTCACACACAGAACAGCTCAAATCTTTTCAGGCATTTTTTCTATTCTTCCTCATTCTTCTCCCCCATGCATTGGGTCAAGACCCACTCATTCACAGTTCACTGTAAGGGCTGTATTTAGCAGCACCTAATCAAACTCGGCTCTCTCGTTCATGCCACTACTCACTGTGAAATGCCTCCACATGAGAAGGAAAGCAAAAGTTATTCCCTTCAGTATGTGTCTCTACTGTAGTGTAGAGTAGAGTAGAGCCAAAACATTAGGGTTTCACATGGGATTTATTGTGATTGATTCTTCACATAGTTTCTTTCAATAACATTGTTAATCAATGTAATTTCATCAACACATGACAAAGACACAAACCATGTCCCTCTTTTTTTCTGCTTTGTTTGTTTTATGGTTATGTTCACACATGCTTGTTGAGCTCAGTGCATCCTTCCTTTATTTTATTCTGCTTTGATTCATGAGTGGTTTCTTTGTCAACAGAGGCAAAAGAAGATGTGTATGGTTATAGCTGCCTGCGTAAATGCCTGTACGGAGGTATTGTAGATGGGGGCAAATTTTTTATATGCGAGTGTTAACAGCCTCAGCTTGTTATTTTACAAAAAAAAAAAAAAAAAAAAAAACAGTGCACTGCCTAGTCATTTCTGACAGGCAACACAGTTACAAAGCTTGAAATTAACCCATGAATCTCTGTCTGCCCAGCTTCTTTCCCAGTTTCACTTTTTTAATTTTAGTAATAGGCTTGTAGAAAGAGAAAGAGGAAGAGAGAGAACATAGGAGCCAGGCTAGGAGCTGTTGTAGAATAAGGAAAGATGAGTGAATAAGTATTGGCTAGATATAGTATCAGTATAATTAACTAGTTTAGACATTAAGTGCTGATAATAAAGGAAATAATCCTGCAAATCAAGTGTGGCTCTATGAGAAAAGTTTACAGAAGTACATGACATGGCTTTGCTATAATAAATTCAACAGTTTCAGGAGCGTGGCTTTCTTGTCATGTCGAAAGCAGCAGAGTCTTAATAAGAGTCACACACAGTAACGCAGACAGTTATGAACTTCTTTCCTTGTGAAACTGCTAAATCAAAAGCTTTTCTTTTGATTCCAGCCAGCATGGGATTTTCCTGTGGAAAAAAAGTCTGTGCTTTCCAAACCCCATGTCCCTGATTTAAACTATTAACACACTAATCATTCTACCATTAGGAAATACTGACTGTTTTCTTTCTTTATTGCACTTTTCTGGTAGAGAGAGAGAGAGAGTGTGTGTGTGTGTGTGTGTGTGTGTGTGTGTGTGTGTGTGTGTGTGTGTGTATGTGTGTGTGTATGTGTGTGTGTGTGTGTGTGTGTGTGTGTGTGTGTGTGTGTGTGTGTGTGTGTGTAAGAGAGAGAGAGAGCAATATCCATCAGTCTGTGACCAGGATTTTACAGGAGACATTCTGATGCTGTGGCATGCGGCTAGACTTCAGCTCAATGCATATAAAATATTAGCAGTATGGAAGCTCAGATATGCAGGACTGTGCAGAAGTCTTACGCACCCCATGTTTAAAGTACAATACAAATTTGTTAAATTTTTTATGAATTTATTATTGAGGAGTGATTACAGAAAATAAATTCATATTATATAAGCGACCACTTTTCCACAAAAATCATAATGGAAATGGTGCAACGGCCTCAGAAAACTGTGGGCGGATTTGCAGGATGCTTAGTAAAACTTCCCTTATGAAATTGCACAAATTGTCCCTGAGACTAAAAGTTCCTTAAAGCTTTGTCACAAAAATCTTGGCTTTGAATTGCTGTTTGGTTACATTTATTTGCATGAGCCTAAGACTTTTGCACAGTCCTGTACAGTCTTGTAGTGGAATTGGACTAACGCTACAGATGGAGGTCCAGAAGCTAGTGCATCCTGAAAGATTATATAATAAAATCCCACAACCTGAATGCCTTTTAACCACCTTGTTAGATATGCTCCAGCAGAGTCCATAACTCTTTCTGCTTTTCACCTGTTACTTGAAGGTCATGTTGAAAAATGAAGACCATTAGTTATGGACACTTTAGACCTTTGAATAACGCTCTGCTTCTTCCTCTTCTAGGCTATGACTTTGCTGCTGTACTCGAGTGGTTCGCTGAGCGTGTGGACCGCATCATCCTTCTATTCGATGCCCATAAGCTTGACATCTCAGACGAGTTCTCAGAGGTGATAAAGGCCCTGAAAAACCATGAGGATAAGATCCGTGTGGTACTTAACAAGGCAGACCAGATAGAGACTCAACAGTTAATGCGCGTCTACGGTGCCCTCATGTGGTCATTGGGAAAGATTGTCAACACACCCGAGGTGATCCGTGTCTACATTGGCTCCTTCTGGTCACACCCACTGCTCATCCCCGACAACCGGAAACTGTTTGAGGCTGAGGAGCAGGACCTGTTCAAGGACATCCAGTCACTACCACGCAATGCTGCTCTACGCAAACTCAATGATCTCATCAAGAGGGCCAGACTTGCTAAGGTAACACTCAGTAAAGGTGCTAGACAAGTTTG
Organism: Clarias macrocephalus; assembly: GCA_011419295.1. NCBI lineage: Eukaryota > Metazoa > Chordata > Actinopteri > Siluriformes > Clariidae > Clarias > Clarias macrocephalus. The sequence goes on from JAAGKR010000421.1 coordinate 177,698, forward strand.
ACTATTGTGTGCAATTCCGTTTCATGTAATCGCCCCATGGTACACAGTGCAAGTCCTCCTCTAGACGAGACTCTGAGCTCGTTTGTGACCTAACATCAGTTGCGCTTTAAGTCTCAGTCAGATAACCATCAGATCAGATAAATACTATATCAGTGCCATGGCATACTAAGGTGTCTGTCAGTCCATGTTAATTAGTTCTCACAGGTCAAGCAGGAAAGGCATCCTCTAAGGTGTGAAAAGTAAGTATTGATAATATTGACATTTAAAAGCATGTTCTCCAATAGTTAGAAACATACATTTAAATGGATTGTGTTGACCAGTTCCTTCTGTTTAGTTAGGAACTACAGATCCCTCATCCCTACCTAAAAATATTGACCCCCTCTCCCCTCCTGGTGACTTACAGGCTGCAGACTTGTGCTTCAAACCTATCTCACAGACCCAGATGCTCTGCTTCACAAATCACAGGCAGAACTTCCAGAAACCTCATCTACACACTACTCATGTCTTGGTCTCAAAAAGTGGTGGTAGCTGAGCTCTGTAACAGCCAGGCTGCTGTAAAGAAAGATGATTTTTTAAATTTTATCTAAGCCTAAGTTTCCCATCATACTTTTCATTTTCTGTAACTAACTGAGATCTGGATATCTCAGCAGAACTCAGCTATATCAGCGGGCAGGGGAGATGGTGCAGGTCTACTGTTCTTGGAGTTGGTGTTTCAAACCGCTTCTCCTATTTCATTCCCCTTTCTCATCTTAACAGCTCATCCTTTGAATTCCACACTGTTTATGTAACCTTTTCAATCAACATTCTCATCATCTACCCTCCACCTGGTCCCATTGCAGACTTCGGCGAGAAATCGACACATCCCCAAGTCTTTTTGACAGTACTTTTTCCTATTTATCACTCCTCTCACTGTTCTTGGAGACTTCTCCCCTCACCTCAGACAAGGTACTGTCCTTTTACCATCTCTCTCTGCTTTATTTCTTCTCAATAACAGCTGCCCTCCCACACACAAAGGAGGAAATTCCCTCAACTTGGTTTTCAGCTCCTCCACATCTCTGATATTCTCATATTCTTCACCGTCACCTCCCTATCCTGCCTAAAGCCAGCAATGAGAGATATTTCTCGCCTATGCGCAGAAACCTCAACCCTCTCTCTCTTTCCTCTGTCTTCCTGCACACCATCATCCATCTTAGCCCCTGACATGTTTTCCTTCCTACCATTAGAGATCGCCACTGACATTTTCCTTTCCTCACTTTCCTCATCACTGGCCCTCACCTCCCATACCATCTATCCTCACCCAGAATTCCCTTCCTCTTTCACTGGGATAAATAAATGTAATAAATGATTGCTGTGCATGACTAACCTTGCTAGCTGAAGGCTTCTTGTCATCTGATCCCTCTTATACACACTGCATTATTAATGCGGTGAAAGATGAACAAAGAACCACTGATTTGTCCTCCATAATACTGTGCAGCAGTACAATATCTTTATTATGTCTGTTGATGTTTTGCCATCATATGGATCTTGTGCTATGGCAGGGCTGTTTATTTTTTTTATTGCATTACTGCATTACATTATTTTTTATTGTCATTTCTTTCCATTGAAGAAGCAGCCAAAAGCTTATCCATAGGTCCAGAGCTTGTTTTAAACCAAAACCGGGTTCAGGGTCCTGACGATTGGCACATAAGTAGGTGGATGTTTTTTATGCAACATACAGGAAGCATCCTTCCCCTGCAGTCATCAAAATATGATGTCGTATGTCTTTGACTTGGTGTAATCTGTGTAGGCTTTATTCAGTTTTCAACCACAAGCTGCTTGGTGACTTTCCTTGTAATCACACGTTGAATCTGTTGTAGTTAAAATGTAATATTCACTGAAAAAACAATGATCAAGGAATACTGCTTATAATACTAATTGCATATTGATGGCTTCATGATTTTCACAGGTCCATGCATACATCATCAGTTCCTTGAAGAAAGAAATGCCCTCGGTCTTCGGGAAAGATAACAAAAAGAAGGAACTGATCAGCAGTCTGGGAGAGATCTACAGTCGGATCGAGAGAGAGCATCAGATTTCTCCTGGAGACTTCCCCAATCTAAAAAAAATGCAGGTAAACTTTTAGTCCGTTTTACACATTTGCAAAAACAAAAAAGCATGCTGGTATAACATATAGTTAATACAGAGCAAATAAACCATTTATAAATAAACAAATAAAAAGTTTTTGTACTAAATATAGCCGTAATCTCAGTTACAACATGTACTATAAATATATAGACGGGTTACTGTGAGTTTATTATGAGTATATGAAGTGTAGATGCTTTTTGTCTCAGTAACTGTGTTTAAAATCAGTATATTGATTCTTGCAGGCAGAAAAACCTGACAAAATGCAAATCAATAAATAGCTCAGTATTGTTTATTTTAGAAAATACTTGTGCCAGTGTCTGTCACCACATATAGGATTTTCCCTGGCCGCCGCACATGAGTAGTGCGAAATGGTCTATGACCCAGTCCTGTGCACACCCAGAGGACACTTAAGAGTGCACTGAATCCAAACACATGGTCATTTTGGCCTGCTGGGATTAATTAAGTACAGAAGAAAAGACAGAAAAAAAGTTATTTGTCCACTGCTGCTCAAAAAACGAAATGTTCACAAACAGGAGACCTGACCTGGCATTAGGAAATATAGGTGAAGAATGAACAAAACTCGTTTTTTTTTTGTTTTTTTTTATCATTTCATTAACTGTCTTGTTCTGAGCAAATGAAGAAATGAATACGTTGTGAGAAGTCACAGTGCAGATGGAGGCCATGCTCAGCTAACAGTCTTGGCTATAAAAACCCAGTGGCAGCTTTCATTGTCTATAGAAACTTGAAAGGAATGTTTTTTTCTGCCTTTTCATTTTTATTAGTTAACCTTAGCTAGCAATACAGCTAATACAGTCTCTGCTGAAAGGCTACCAGCAACGTTTAATGTGAATCTTTTCTTACATGTTACTCACTCAACACAACTTACTTTTAACTACAATACCAAACTGAGCATTAGGGTACAAATATGTGTTCCGTTACACTTTTAGCATGTACTGTAGATTGGTAGACAACATTGCTCCTCCATCCCTGTTACAGGTACAGTATTGATCTGTAAAACAATCGCAAAACAAAAGCTGTGCATAAACCTACAGTTTCTCTATGAACTTTAGGAGCAGCTGCAAGCCCATGACCTGAACAAGTTTCAGCCACTAAAGCCAAAGCTGCTGGATACAGTGGATGACATGCTGGCACACGACATCGCCCAACTGATGGTACTGGTGCGACAAGAGGAAACGCAGCATCCTGGCCAGGTGGTAAAGGGAGGTGCCTTCGACGGCACCATGAACGGGCCCTTTGGCCATGGGTATGGCGAAGGTGCCGGCGAGGGTATTGATGAGCTTGAGTGGGTAGTTGCACGTGACAAGCCTACATACGACGAGATATTTTACACACTCTCACCCGTGAATGGCAAGGTGACTGGGGCCAATGCCAAGAAAGAGATGGTCAAGTCAAAGCTGCCTAACACCGTCCTGGGCAAGATATGGAAGCTGGCCGACATTGACAAGGACGGCATGCTGGACGATGAGGAGTTTGCCCTGGCCAACCACCTCATCAAGGTCAAACTGGAAGGGCATGAGCTCCCCAGTGAGCTCCCATCCCATCTGGTACCTCCTTCCAAGAGAAAAGTACCCGAGTAACACACAGCAGGATTTAGTTCATATTTAGGGAAAGTGGCTCTTAGAACTTGGACACTGCATGAACAATTAACAATGAATACGATCACATAAATAAAATGCTAGTAACTGACTGCTCAGAATTTACTGAGTTTGTTAGAAAGCTCTTTTCAACTGTATTTTTTATTTAAAAAATAAGAAGTCACACTCAGTCTCAGTGTAGCTGTAGATGTTTGGGTCAATCCATAAATATATTTCACTTCTAATAAAAAACATTTGATGTCATTTTTATCTTCAACCCGTTCTATGTCTGTCTCAGAGCAATCATGTCTTAGCAAACAAGAGTAACATCGTCCTTAATCTTAATTACCCTTGTCACTCTAGTTATTCTAAATCTAACAACAACTATTAGAAACTCTCTATTTATAAGTATATGTATGTCTTGTGAAGGTGGCATCATAATAAATGCAAGCCCTTTCTAGCCTGACCAAGAGACTGTTAATGATATATCCGTGTTGTGTTTGAACATTGACTGTTTGATTCTAGTGTAGTATATGGATGGACCTGTAGTGATAGCAGCCTTGTCAGTTAGTGTACTGTACATGTTAATCCCTGTTCATGTTTGTATTTAAAATACGGATTCCTATTTTACAAACAAGTGATGCAGCACTAACGTTTTCATTTGACTTATTTAACACTTCTTAGTGCTGGCAGGTTGTGCATTAACATCAGTATTTATGTTTTTTTTTGTGTGTGTGTGTGTTTTTAACACTCACTCCTTGAATGATCAACCATCATAGTGCAGCAGTTCATAAAGATTTTCTGTGTATTCTTGAAAGTTAACAGTGTGTCATAGTTTATTGTGATCAGCACCAATCAGCCATAACATCAACTCCACTTTCCGATGAACTGAACAACATTGATCACAAACTAAACACCGGCAAACTGGTGACAGGATCATGGGCACCCACGGTTCAGCCATGTCTATGGGGTCCAAAACCGCGTCTGAAATAGCACCTGTGCTTTTTGCACACTGAGCCAACTACAGTACTTCCTTGTTGCATGGATTAGTTTATACTGCATCATTATTATTTTATCTTAACCTACTTCTAGTAGCTTTCAAGCTGTTTCAAGAGTCTCTGTGTAACAGCTAGAATCAACACGCCAGGTTTAATTAACTAATATATTGTTGCCAGAATATCCCAATTAGAATTGATACCTGTCTCAGTAGTGTGTGCACAAATCGTCAAAGCCGGCACCATACCACAGCACACCCCCAGAACCTGTGTGGTGCCACAGTTCTAATGTTTTTGGTTTTATTGTCATGGCTGATTGGCATGTAACTGTTGTACAGTCAGTGGAGCACATGTTAATCACTGAGCTTCTTATGCTTAGACAAGTCAGATGATTTTTTACATAAAGGTGAGCATGATGCTTTATAGTGATCACTACCACAGACCTATAATTATTATTATAATAAGTATAGTAATAATTATAATACTTATTATAATAACAAGGGTCTCAATGATGAACATAATAAAATTCCCTATTTCAGTCCATCTGTTTGATATTCTGGGTGTGTTAATAAACTGCTGTGTACATAAACATTTTGTTGTTATATTTTCTGGCTATCAAATTATGAAAGAAAAGAAAATAGAAAAACAGACATAAAGGACTACTGGGCGGGTTTCTCATCTTTACTAGAAATATCCTCATGCTGCTTAGAGATAAGCCCTAATGGAAGAGCTTAGTACAACATGAAATAGAACACAATACTTTTGTAATAAACATTAATTCATTGTTGAAGAAGTCTGAAGTCTTTGGAACTTCATTCCGACATCTTGGTGCTAGAAGAGAGAAACTTTTTGATGTCTTCCATATTTAGTTATGATGAGTCTAGTCAAGCTGGACCAAAGACAAAGTGGTGCAGTACCAGTGTTTTACATCTTTAGTGTTTCAAATCTGCAATTACAAGTGGAGGGAAAGCAGCAATGGGTAATGGTAAATTGGAAGAACTTGGGGAGGCTAAAACAGATCTTGCTTTTGCATTCTAGGTCAGTGGAAGGTGGTCGATAGTGCACGAAAGAACTGTCCCAAACACATGAGGTCCATGGTGCAGAGCGCCCTCCAGAGGATAACCCTGAAAAGATTATTTAATTTTAAAGAGAACAGAATGATAGATACATATCATGGATAACTGATAAAGACTGATTCCATACCACAATCATGCTTTCCTAGAATGACTGGCATGTGCAACCACTGAAGGGTTTATTTCAATCACACTCACTCATTCACTCATCGTCTATACCACTTGATCCTATATTTAGGGTTGTGGGGGCCCTGGAGCCAATCCCTGGGACAAGTTAAGATTCACCCTGGACAGGGTGCCGATCCATCACAGGGCACTGTTTATTTCCATCAGGAAAATACAGGTTGCATATATCTTTATATTTCTTCAATCCAATTTGGAAGAAAGGCTATGAAGGACTAATTTTTGTTTGTGATCACAAATTACCTGCGTATCTTTTTTGCCCCTGTTGAATGGTTAATCTAATTAATCTGCCACACTTTCCAAAAGACTTTTCTTAAATTCCCTCTGAATCTTACTAACGTACATAATATACATTTATGTTATTGTTTTTGCTTTACATATAAAATGTTAAGATTAATCGTACATTTTTACACTTGTACATTTGAAGGAGAACAGGAGTTTAAATACAAAAATAGAACTTATTAATGTTTTGAGGAGAGAGCAATGGAGCCATGACAATACACACAACAATGACAGGACACATACTGTATGGAGACCTTGAGGCAGTGACTATAACAGAGCATCTGAGAACAATAGTAGTTTAAGTTAAGTTAAGGTTATGTTAAGGTTATTTGTCACATATACACTGCACAGTAATCTTCGTATCTCCCAGCAAGTTAGGAAGGTAGGGTCAGAGCAGAGGTACAGCGCTCCTGGAGAAGACAGGGTTAGGAGCCTTGAGACGTCTTGTTAAAGGGACTTTACTGATTGAAAGTCAAGAAGTTAATACTAGATGAAATATCAGCGAGGTCTCTTATCTCTTTATAACAAGTGACATGAATTGACATGTTGAAAACTGGTTTGTAGTTTTATACTAAAAGAAAAAATGCCAAAGTGTATTGTAACATATTGTTCCATCTCAGAAGCAGAAAAATGCTAAGTAGATTCCCAAATGGTTAACGCCCACTTTTGTTTGCTCACTTCTTGATCTTCTTTTAATCAATGTGGTGGTGAGGAGGGCAAATGCAAAAAAAAAAAAGTCTGTTCCAAAATGTATGGACTTGACTGTAATTACTCATTACTGCTGCTCTACTTGCTAATCATTAAATGTGGTATATAATAGAACTTATTCACAATAACCCCTAATAGATTTTGTAGTGTAAATGTAAATATTTCATCTGTTTCCAACATTTCCAGCATAATCTCTAAGACTAAATACTGCTAAAAATACAGTATTGCATAAAAGAAATCAGTGTCACTTATTTTATTTTCTATATATATTTTTATATAGAAGTATCCAGGATAATTTAAGCATAGGCAAGTAGCAAAGACAAAGCAAATAAACAACAACAAAAAACACATGGCCTGTATGAAAATATCTTTCCCATTTAGGACAACAATCTTATCTTATCTACATTGATAATTGTTGTACTAAACACATCTAAGCCTGATTATAACCAGCCCTGTTAAATCTACATATAACTTGCAGCAATTAGAATTTCAGTTTCAGCTATACATGACTCTTTATACTTAAAAAATTTCAGAGATGGTGATTTAAAGTGCATAATAGATACACATCTAAGAAACATATCTAACATAATAGATAATTAGAAATCTATTGCTAAGGCCATGGCACTCTTAAAATATCAGCTAGGGCAATTACACACCTTTCTCTCAACTAGGACCTCACACACTTCTATCAAAGTCAAAGCTCAGGGCTCCAGTGTAAACTGCCAAGAGACCAAAAGCACATGAATTTACACCTTGATGTAAATTGTGTTAACTCTAATGCTTGTACATTTAAGAATGTATTTTTTAAAAATACTTTAGATGACATAAATCATTTATTCATTATCCTTTTCAGAATCAGAGGATAGCTATTGTTCATTCTGTGGACATGTGGACCTACCCAGTTAAATTGCTAACTCACTTTGATTAGGAATAAACATTTAAATGTATAATTGTAGTAATTATTATGATTTTAATAAAACAGTGTTATCTAATATTGTGAGTCCACAATTGTGAGTCATATTTATTTTTGTAAATAAATGACTCAATTTTTTATGAATAAAAAAGATTTGTCAAAGTATATAGAGTAAATAGTGTTTGACATTTGCCAAAAACACTTATGAATGTATGTAATGTGTTGGACGAAGTGTTAAAGAATGCTTAAAATAGATAGGTTGTCATCTTCATTTACTCATGGACTGTCTTTAGGATAAGTTATATGAGTCAAAGCAAAGTCAAAACACGTCTTTATGCAGAGGATGGTTCAGGAAAGGGAGATGCAAATCAAGAAGCTTTTTGGATGAGATATGAAAATAAGAAGTAATTGAGCAACAGTTGCTTGATCGTCTGTACATTGTTGAGCTTGATCATGACACAAGACATAATGTATGCTGCTGTAATGTCCATCATATTTTTCTTTGCCTTCTCACACAAATTATTTTTTATTTTTGGGCTTGTTAGAGAATGTCATGGAAATTACTGTTGAACAATAAACAAACCAGGAGTCAATGGCAAGCAAGAAATAAAAATGTTTAAATGTTTAAATGTGTGGACCTACAGCCAGCTTCTCATGTGACAGCTCTTCACTCTACACAGTAAAGCACATTCAGCACCATGGACAGCTCCGCTGCACTCACATTGGACTGGTGTGATCTGTGCTCTTTATATATTATGCTTATACAGAATCTGAGTGTAATTTTGAGGCCAAAGACTCACCAAAGCACTGCATTGCCGATCCCAAGCTCAGATAAAATGGCAGAGTTGCATCAAAAAGGGCTTCAAATGTAAAACTGCAAGCTATGAGAGGATTGGACGGGCCATTGCGGCGAGCAGCCGAAAGACTAACAACATATAAAAGAAAGGGAATACAAATAATGGGATAAGTGCACCAGAACTAAGGCTTTTGAAGTTATGGACCTGAATTGTTTTGCCTGAATTGGACGCTGAAACTGAACTGTGTAAAATTCTACATTTTGATTTACAAATTTATTGTAGAGTACTGTTCATTGTAGTGTGTTTTGCATTTCTCTCCCTCTTTTGATTAAAAATAATAAAATTTAAAAAGAATTGGTACAATATAAAAATGTACTGTAGTAAAAACAATAATAAAACGTTTAGTAAGTGCAGGGAGGGAGGGATATGTACTGTATATGGTGATGTGCCTTTCTCTGCCTTTTGTTTAAAATTATTATGCAGTTATTAAATAAAAAAAAAACAATAGCGAAAAAAATGGTACATAAGTGCAGGGGGAGGAAATGTATAGGGTGAGATGAATTACTTTTGTTTGCCTTTTTTTAGGTAAGATGTAAGATTTTAGATAAGATGTAAGATAAGATTTAGATATGATTTTACAATTTTTAAATAAATGACTATAATAATAAAAGGCAGCAGCAGGAACTGTACATGGTTATATTAGTGTCATTTCTCTGACTCATGATTAAGAATCTATAGATTTTTTTTCTAAATAAAAAATTTGAACAAATGTGAAAAAATTGACTACAGAAAATAAAGGGGCATGTAAAGTGCAGCATTGTGTGGTGTTATGAATGGTAAGAAAGTGCTTTCTCTGGATTACCAGTATTAAGTCAAATATTGGACTTTACACCTTGGTCTTTTCTTCCTCCCAAGAATCACACTAATGCTCCACCAGTCTAACTTGAGCAAGCTCTGACACTAACACCATTGACTGCTGGTTCAGGATATGTGTCTATGTCTCTCCTTCCTCAAGTTTGTATTTTATGACTTGAATTTTAACTTGGGAGGGTGGTTTCACCAGCTCTCTCTAGCTAATGCTGGTCTTTGTTGTCTGTTGGCTGTTGGCTAAATGAGAAGCATACTAATGTGGCTGTGTGTGACTTAGCTAGCTGGCTGATCAATATGAATCTCTATCACTCTGTCAAGGACTGCTGCAAATTTTTCACCCTTTGGAAACTGTGGACTGTTCAAATCTGCAGTATGTTTTTAACTACTGACTATGGGTTAACGTGTCAACCTATAGCCATTGCTTGCCAGCCTTGTCATATACACAAAGATTCATGTCATAAATTTTAAACATTGATGAAAACCAGGCCAGCACACACCTACCTCAAAGCATTTACAGGTATCACACTCTACACTGCACCGTTAACTTCCTTTAGATGTCTGAACATCTGAATCATAGGCAGTCTGGAAGTACTTAAAGAAACCTTCTCAAGAGATTTATACGGATTGTACTTTCAGTTAGTGACACAGTGAATCAGTATTAAGATCTATTTATTGATAGAAACTTCAAAGCATTTTTGTATATCCATCTTGATAAGGGTGTCGCCTAAATGCCTTAAATGATTGTTCTGCACGACTAACCTTGCACTCATAGTTGTCTGAAGGCATCTTGTTATGTGATCCCTCCTGTATACCCTGCATTATTGATGCAGTACTGTACAACTGGATCTTTGTCCTGTCTGTTAAGTTTAGCCATCATATGAACCTTGTTAAAAGCAGAGCTATTTAACCTTTTCTTCAGTGCATTATGATTATATCCATTGTAGAAGCGACAAAAAACCTGCTCATGTAATGTATATTTACATTAGGTCTAGAGCTTCATTTAATTCATAGACTCATTCTTTTTTGTGCATTCAGGCAGGATAACTTGGTTCAGGGAACTGATAAGTGGTGCAGCAGCCGGAAGTGGATGCTGCATGTTAAGTGTTTATATGTCTATAACAAGATTCTCAGTGAACAATGTAAGCTAATACAAGAGAGTCTGACTAATGTGTCATTTCAAAAAGAAGTTATGTGCTTCGTCCTTTAAGTATAAATCCTTCTGTTAGCTCACTGGTGCTTAAAATGGAAGGGTACCGGCATTATGCCTTTCACCGACAGATGTGAGTTCTGTTGAAAGGGAAACCGGAAGTTAACTTTCAGTTTTACATGCAACATAGAGCAAGCATTCATGCTTGCTATCATCAAAATATGAGGCCGTATGTCTTTTGGTTCTAGCCAGTGTCTCATAGGTGTAACCTGTCAAGGCGATATTCAGTATACATCTCCAACTACAAACTGGTTGGAGTGGACACATTGGATTTTTCATATACAACACTGGAAAACCAATTATCAAGCAATAATGTAAAGCAAAAGAAAATCTATCTTACCTAAACTGGTATGTCCAATATAACTTTTTCCGACACCTTCATGATTTTCACAGGTCCTACCATTATCAGTTCCTTGAAGAAAGAAATGCCCTCAAGGATTAACAGCATGCGCGAGATCTACAGTCAGATTAGGAGAGTCTTTTTGACACCAATAAACTGTTTAAAAGGTGCAGGCCATTAAATAGAAAGATATTTGTACTAAATGTAGCAGTAATCTCAGTTACAACACGTTCTATAAATGTATAGAAGGCTTGTTGTTTAGCACCTGTCATGGATTCTAGCAGTCAGTTTATCTCTAAACATACATCAAAATATATTTTGATTGTTATTTCTTAAATAAATAAATAAACACATAAATAAAGACACACAGGTTTTATTTAAAATAAACTAAACGGCTATTGTTTTATCCACTTGTGCCCATTGCTGATGAAAAAAAAATCCCCAAACCGGAGACCTGACTTGACATTAGGCAATAAAGGTGAAGACTGTATGCAACTAGTTTGTGTTTTAAATGATTTAATTTACTTTCTTGTGAAGCGCATGAATCAGCATTTGAAATAAGCAAATAATGGCATGTTAAGTAAAGCTTAGTACATGAATAAATAGTAACATTTAATCACATACTCACTCATCGTCTATATCCTGTACTTAGGGTTGAGGGTGGCCTGGAGCCTATCCCATGAGACTTAGGGCACAAGGTGGGATACCTCTGGACAGGGTGCTAAACCATCACAGGGCACACATATATACATGCTCACTTACTCACTATGGGCAATTTGGGAACGCCAATTAGTCTAATCTGCATGTCTTTGGACTGTGGGAGAAACCAGCATACACAATGGAAACCCACCAAGCACCATGCACACAGAGGCAGGAATCGAACCCAGACCCTGGAGGTACCAGCCGCCAGTGCTAACCACTAAGCCACTATGCTGCCCTATATACAGTACATCAATAATGTGACTATTCCTAACATTATGAAAACGGTTTTCTCATAATTATCAGAAACATTTACATGCTATTAAGAGACAAGCCCTATTTGAGGAGCTCAGCACAAGAAAATGTAATAGAAGTGTAAAGTAATTCATAAAAAGGTATATCTTTAGCCTTTGAAGACTGCTAGTGGCCTTATTCCACCAACATGGTGCTGGATCAGTGAAGAGTGGAAGAGTTTTGATGCACGTCTTCCATATTGCAGTGTGGAGGGTCTAGTTGAGCTTGACTATAGTCTCAAAGACAAAGTCGTGTAGTCAGTGGTGTGATAAGAGCCTTAAGTACCAGTGTACAGCAACAGTGTTTTAAATTCACAGTAATAGGAAGCCATTAGAGGGAAAGCAGCATGGCAGAGTGGGAGAACTTGGGGAGGTTGAAAACAGGTGTTGCTTCAGTTTTGTAATCTTAAGAATTGAGCAAGCCATAGCACCTCTGTGGACATGAAAAGCCCAATTACCATAATATCTTGAAGTAGAAGTTAGGCTAGAAGTTAGGATAGTATCAGATGTTGTGTCAGGGAGATCACAAGGTCTTGATGTACTGTATATTCAAGGATATATGGCTCAGTCTTGTTGAGCTTGTGAGCTCTTATCAGCAGACTTATTGACTTATAAGTTCTATATTCCACATTCCTGAACCCTGTCTATATTCGCTAAAACATAGAATAAAGCAAAACAAAAAACAAACAAAAAAACAAAAAAACAAACAAACAAAAAAAAAACACTAAAATGCTCTGTTGGAGCAACTAGAAATAATCCCACCAAAGAAACTACATTCCTTAATTTTTCTAAAATAGCTGATATGAAACCCATCAATTAAGACCTCTGTCTACAGTACCGGCCAATTCCAAATCCCTTCTTTATCTCCAAGATTCTAGAAAAGATTATAGCACAACAGTTGTGTACCTACTGTCCATAGGGATAAAATGCATAAAATGTATCAGTCAGGATTTAGGGCTCATCATAGCACAGAGACAGCACTGGTTAAAGTGGTAAATGACCTATTACTGGCCTCGGATCAGGGTTGAGTCTTCTTGCTTTTATGTCAGTATGATGCAGAAAAACTTTTATTACCCTTAGATTATTGTAATTCCTTACTGTCTAGATATTCCAGTAGGTGCATAAGCAAGCTTCAGTTAGAACAGAATGCAACAGTCCTTACTGGAACCAGAAGGTCTGAGTACATCACTCTTTCTTGTTCACTGAAATATTGGCTAAAAGCAAAATTTTACTTTTTTTTTTTTT
>JAAGKR010000421.1:191041-206391 GCA_011419295.1 Clarias macrocephalus
AGTTTTTGACAAACCTTGAAAGTTTAAGTCATAAGATAAAGTAAGTGATAGTGAATAGTCAATTCAAGTCAAGTCAATTTTATTTATATAGCGCTTTTAACAATTGACATTGTCGCAAAGCAGCTTTACACAATAAAAAGAAGTAAGTCTGTATGCAATGTGTATGAATCAAAATGATAAGATTGTCCCTGATGAGCAAGCCGAGGGCGACGGTGGCAAGGAAAAACTCCCTGGGATGGTAATAGGAAGAAACCTTGAGAGGAACCAGACTCAACAGGGAACCCATCCTCATCTGGGTGATAACGGATAGCAGGGATTGATCAACTTAATAATGTGTACTGGAAGTTCAGTGTAACAGGAGAAGTGTTAAAATTAAAATTAAAAGGAGTCCAGTTTGTTCCTGGAGGCTCAGGTAGACCTGTAGGAGATTCCAGTCCTGAGCTATCGAACAACTGAAGTCACAGGTCCCCAGAGCATCAATCGATGATAGGACAGTCTTAATGGAAACCATTATACCAAAATAAAGCAAAACAAAAAACAAACAAAAAAAACAAACAAACAAACAAAAAAAACACTAAAATGCTCTGTTGGAGCAACTAGGAATAATCCCACCAAAGAAACTACATTCCTTAATTTTTCTAAAATAGCTGATATGAAACCCATCAATTAAGACCTCTGTCTACAGTACCGGCCAATTCCAAATCCCTTCTTTATCTCCAAGATTCTAGAAAAGATTATAGCACAACAGTTGTGTACCTACTGTACATAGGGATAAAATGCATAAAATGTATCAGTCAGGATTTAGGGCTCATCATAGCACAGAGACAGCACTGGTTAAAGTGGTAAATGACCTATTACTGGCCTCGGATCAGGGTTGAGTCTTCTTGCTTTTATGTCAGTATGATGCAGAAAAACTTTTATTACCCTTAGATTATTGTAATTCCTTACTGTCTAGATATTCCAGTAGGTGCATAAGCAAGCTTCAGTTAGAACAGAATGCAACAGTCCTTACTGGAACCAGAAGGTCTGAGTACATCACTCTTTCTTGTTCACTGAAATATTGGCTAAAAGCAAAATTTTACTTTTTTTTTTTTTTTTGTGAACTATAAAGTACTAAAGCGATCTCATGCCTACACTGTAAACTCGAAAAGGTTGGCAAAACTCAAAAAATCTGAGGTAATCAGTTACATCAAATTTTTTGAAGTAATGATGTTTCCAATTTTAAGTAAACAGAACTATTCGTTTTTGAGTTTGTTGTACTCATTCATATTAATTGTTATTTATTTGCATTACTGAGCAGCTTAACTCATACTATAATTTTTTTTACTTGTTGCAAATTAAATCAATTGTTGTTGGTTTTTCACCTGCTCCTGGCAATGGGTCGCCACAGCGGTTTGTCACAAGTTTTTACACCAGATGCCCTTCTGAACACAACCCTCTCATTTTTGTCTGGGCTTGGGACAGGCACTTCATCCAGTGGCTGGGAATCGAACCCGGCCCTTTCGCATGGCAGGTGGTACCCTGCATCGCAAGACAACCTTTTTAATAACACAGTTTTGCAGTGATAGCTTTGAACTGTAATCGCTTTGGTGGTTTTCGAACTAAAATTGCCATGTTTGAACAGTTTGAACCCAAGACACCATCAGTGAACATTAAACTCAATAAAGTGGACTTCTTCTTAATTAAAACCCATTTCCTTTTACACAATTGCTATTTTGACTATTATAGTTATAGAAT
This sequence comes from Clarias macrocephalus, assembly GCA_011419295.1. NCBI lineage: Eukaryota > Metazoa > Chordata > Actinopteri > Siluriformes > Clariidae > Clarias > Clarias macrocephalus. The sequence goes on from JAAGKR010000421.1 coordinate 192,779, forward strand.
GAATTTATTTATGGCTTGCTTGTCTGGTATCACCCAAATGAGAAAGGTTGTCTTGTTGTCTCAAGGCGATTTTCTTTGTCACCATTTGCACTGGCTTACTCATTAGGGACATGATAAGGGTATACATAAAAAAATATCTATACATTTTTATTTCCTTTTTAAAAATGATATTTAAATAAATTAAATAATTAATTGAATTAAAATGATTACATTAACCTTGCACCTCCCACGGTCTGTGTTTGATTCCGGCCTCTAGTCTGTGTGCATGGAGTTTGCATGTTCTCCCAGTGCTTGGTGGGTTTCCTCCGGGTACTCCAGTTTCCTCCCACAGTCCAAAGACCTCCAGATAAGTGTAATTGTTGTTCCCAAATTGCCCGTAGTGTATGAATGAGTGTGTGAGTGTGTGTATGCCCTGCGATGGATTGGCACCCTGTCAGTGCGTACCCTACCTCGTGCCCCAAGTCTCTTGGGAAAGGCTCTGGCCCCCCGCAACCCTGAATACAGGATATAGACGATGGGTAAAGGAGTCTACAGGATTAAATGTTACATTACTATTTAATCATGTACTAAGATTTACTTAACATGCCATTATTTATTAAATAACATGGAATTTTATTCCTCACATAAACTGCATTTAACAAAGACCTATTCGAAAATTCAATACAATAAAATAATTATTTTATTGAATAAGAAAAACACAAAAAGCTCTGCACCTGCACATTTACATGATACAGTGAAAGCAACTCTAAAGTGACTGATTGAATTCTTTTGTAGATTGAAAATTACCATTCCTCTTTCAGCGGCTCACTGGATCCAATTTGTTAAGCACCACCTGTGTTATTTATCTACAGAATGGTCAGTCACATTGTTCGTAACATTGGCTGCATGTGGTTAGGAGATTAAACATTTTTTTAAATAGCAATTTGAGAAGTAGTCTTTATCTAGTTGCAATATAGTTATGTTTTAATGTAACCTCCAGCACGATATAAATAAAACGATTCTGACACTTTAATTACTTAAAGCAAAATTAAAATGAAATGTTAATTCAGTAATGAGTAATTATGATGTCTACCTTGACACAATATAGAAATGAGTTTGAGAGACATTCCAGCTATAGGATTGTAAACAGCTAAGGTCAGCTAACAGCTGTCAATAAGATACACATTTTGCTTCTTATCTCTCAGTTTCATTCCACAGCAGTTGCAGGTCAGGTGTGTTGTTTACTTGATGCATAGAGATAGACAGGCTTGGATTGATACCACAAGGACACCAAACGGCAGGACCCGCAATGCTTGAACGAAGCAAAATCCTTACTAAACTCGGTTGGCTATGCCCTTTCAGTTGCGTTTTACAGTAGCAGCTCTTTGTAGTTAAGAAATCAGAGAGTCTTCATGGGTTCTTTAAGTTTGCTTTCTTTATTAACTTACCCTGTAAGACCCCATGACACAATAAAAATGAACAAAGAAAAATTACAGGGCAAGAAGCAAGTTTCTTTCACATAATGCAGGAGGTACCAACACAAATTAATCAGACATACACACACATTTCAGTCATATCCAATGCCACACAACATCCTCAAAAAACTTCATAACCAAATAAAACAGCACGCAACAGAGTTGATTTTACATCTGAGACACTCTCTAAATTACTGACTTATTTTTGGCAAACTTTACTCCCTATACCAATCCTGTGAGGCATTGCTGTAGCTCTTGTCCATAGCCAATGTCAATAACTATAATAAAAGAGGTTTATTTGTCAATAGAACTAAGGGCATGAATTTTAAAGAATGTAAATTCATCTTATTGATGTAAAACTTTCTGGATAATCATATAAGCACACAATGTGACTAATCACAAGCAACATCAATCTGTGGTGATTAACTTAGCATAAAATCATAAATACACTTGGCCAAAAAACAGTATTGGTGCTAATTTTTTTTTTTTTATCTTATACTATAGATATAATATAGAAAATGAGTGTGCCAAAGAAGCTACTTCTGAAGTTTATGCAACACGGAAGTGACCAATCTTGCTTATCCAAAAATTTCAAGTTGCTTCACTTCAGCCCTTTAGGAGAGATGATTTTATATTCGCCCCCAAAATGGCCATTTTTTCAGCATAATACTGACTTGCTTTAAACAATATTTTACAATGTAAATTATTTATATTTCTTTGAGTATTGATACTATAATTGGTGTAAGCATTTAAAGCATATGACCTGTAAAATTGTTGCCTACATTGGTTTTTGGTAAAAGCTTAAAAAGCAAAAAATCGGTAGTGTAACAAATTCATTTAGCGATATCTGTAAATTTTAAAATGATACACTCTTTCAGGTTCATGTCCAAGTTTCATCTGAATGACAATTAAGATCACTGAAAAAAATATTAAAAATAATTTATTTGTATTTAGCAAATGTGATTATTTTTATCTTATAAAAATAAAAATGTGTATGCATAATTTTTTTTTACAAAAAAAAAAAAAAAAAACGAAGCATGGATCGGGAGATAAGAAGCATTAAGTATGGTTTTATACGATCCTAAATGAAAATTCACTTTTTCACCTGGGTGAGACACTTTTTAGCACCAATACCATGTTTTGGCCGACTTTGTGTACGTTAATTGAAATGTATCTTTTTTCAGCAAACTGTGCTACAGTACTTTTTTTGTGGGATTGGCCTAAAGGCTTAATGACCCTTGGATACCCATGACTCTGTCACCAGTTCACCAGTTGTCCTTCCTTGGACCACGTTTGGTAGGTACTAACCACTACATATCAGGAGCACCTCAGAAGACCTGCCTTTTTAAAAAATGCTCTAATTGAGTTTTTTAGCCATCACAATCTTGGCATTTTGCTTGTCCAATTTTTCTGCTTCACTGCAGAGCCACATCAACTTTGAGAACAGTTTACTGCCTAATATACCCCTTTCACAGGTATCAATATAAGGAGATAATCAAAGTTATTTACTTCATGTTAAGGTCAGTGCTTTTAATGTTATGGCTGATTGGTGTATACTAGATTGAACCACACCATCTTATGTGGTCAGCTACAGACACTAATATGCTTTATCTCCTGTGTGAATAGACTGATGTAGTTTAAGTTGATCTTCCCGGCTGAAACTTGTGGAACACTGTGAGCAGGAGTACGGTTTGTCTCCTGAGTGAATCCACTGGTGTCTTCTGAGGCTACCAGCAGTAGTAAAACTCCTGCCACATTGTGAGCAGAGGTATGGCTTTTGTCCGGTGTGAATGTGCTGATGTATTTTACATTGATCTTCTCGAGTAAAAGTCTTCCCACACTGTAAACAATGATATGGTTTTTCTCCTGTGTGAAATCGCTGATGTATTTTAAGGTGATCTCCTCGACTAAAACTCTTCCCACACTGTGAGCAGGTATATGGCTTCTCTCCTGTGTGAATGCGCCGGTGTATTCGGAGATCACCAGCAGTAGTACAACTCTTCCCACACTGTGAGCAGGGGTACGGCTTTTCCCCTGTGTGGATGCGCTGGTGTCTTTGGAGATCACCAGCACTAGTAAAACTCTTCCCACACTGTGAGCAGGGGTACGGCTTCTCGCCTGTGTGAATGCGCTGGTGTCTGCGAAGACTATCGGCAGTAGTAAAACTCTTCCCACACTGTAAACAGTGATACGGCTTCTCTCCTGTATGAACACGCTGGTGAATCTGCAGATGACTTAGTTGACTAAATCTCTTCCCACAATCTGCGCACTGGTAATTTTGGTTCTTCATTTTTTTGGCAAATGTCTTAGCACCAGATAATGATTGCTTAGTGCTGGTCATATTAACCATAAGTCATTAAAGGACAATGTCTTGATGTGTCTTGATGTGTTTGTGGGAAAAATCTGAAGACAGTGGACACAAATGGGGCAGGAGAAGGCTTGCAAGAGTGTGTTGTTTTTTCCTGGAGGAAAGGGAAAAAAATAGTGGCAACATCATTACTATCAATTAAAATAAAAATATTTATATGTTCATTAAGGTTCTGATCTGGTGTGCAATATGCCATCATCCTATCATACCCCCAAATTTCACAAATTGATGAGCATTGCCAGTGGCTCTGAGGGGGCAAAGGAAGGGGGCCTGATAGACATAATAGCATGTATGTAATGTCAAGTACATGTTACATCATAATGAAGAAGAGAAATTTTAGAGGCAATTTACAAGTTATCTGTAGCTGCAATAGCTGTAACTATCATCATCAGAGTTTAGCCAGTGTGGGTTTTTTAGACATACTGTTAAGGTCCTCACAATGGACTTTTAAGCTGTTTCAGGTGCTCATTGTATGGTGTTTCACAGTTTCTGTTTATAGTTTTTTTTTTTTAAATCTTATAAAATCTTAAAATCTTATAAAAATAAAAATGTGTATGCATATTTTACGAAAAAAAAAAACAAGCATGGATCAGGAGATAAGAAGCATTAAGTATTAGTATAGTTAGTATAAGCTCTGTATTTGTTTGTGCCTTCTCATAGATTTTTACATATCTGCACTAGGGTTGTGAACTTGCTGTGTAGGAGCTTGGGGATGCTGCCTGTCCGTTGTCAGTGTTGTAACCTGTAGGGCTTTACAATACTAGATGATCAAACTTAAGACTAACTAGAAGTATTAAGTTTAATACCCAGAAAAATACTCAATACCACTTTCAATTCCATGGGGTATCAAAATAGAAATAAACCAAATAGTCGCGGCCAAAAGTTTTGAGAATGACACAAATATAAGTTTTCACAAAGTTTGCTGCTAAACTGCTTTTAGATCTTTGTTGCAGTTGTTTCTGTGATGTACTGAAATATAACTACAAGCACTTTATACGTTTCAAAGGCTTCTATCGACAATTACATGACATTTATGCAAAGAGTCCGTATTTGCAGTGTTGCCACTTCTTTTTCAGGACCTCTGCAATTCGACTGGGCTGCTCTCAATCAACTTCTGGGCCAAATCCTGACTGATAGCAACCCTTTCTTTCATAATCACTTCTTGGAGTTTGTCAGATTTAGTGGGTTTTTGTTTGTCCACCCGCCTCTTGAGGATTGACCACAAGTTCTCAATGGGATTAAGATCTGGGGAGTTTCCAGGCCATGGACCCAAAATTTCAAAAATGTTTTGGTCCCCGAGCCACTTAGTTATCACTTTTGTCTTATGGCACGGTGCTCCATCGTGCTGGAAAATGCATTGTTCTTCACCAAACTGTTGTTGGATTGTTGGAAGAAGTTGCTGTTGGAGGGTGTTTTGGTACCATTCTTTATTCATGTCTGTGTTTTTGGGCAGGATGCTTTACTGTTGGCATGACACAGGACTGATGGTAGCGCTCACCTTTTCTTCTCTGGACAAGCCTTTTTCCAGATGCCCCAAACAATCGGAAAGAGGCTTCATCCGAGAATATGACTTTGCCCCAGTCCTCAGCAGTCCATTCGCCATACTTTTTGCAGAAGATCAATCTGTCCCTGATGTTTTTTTGGAGAGAAGTGGCTTCTTTGCTGCCCTTCTTGACACCAGGCCATTTTCCAAAAGTCTTCGCCTCACTGTGTGCAGATGCGCTCACACCTGCCTGCTGCTATTCCTGAGCAGCTCTGCACTGGTGGCACTCCCATCCCACAGCTGAATACTCTTTAGGAGACGATCCTGGCGCTTGCTGGACTTTCTTGGCCCTGAAGCTTCTTAACAAGAATTGAACCTCTTTCCTTGAAGTTCTTGATGATTTAGGTACAATCTTAGTAGCCACAATATCTTTGCCTGTGAAGCCATTTTTATGCAATGCAATGATGGCTGCACGCGTTTCTTTGCAGGTCACCATGGTTAACAATGAAAGAACAATGATTTCAAGCATCACCCTCCTTTTAACATGTCAATCTGCCATTCTAACCCAATCAGCCTGACATAATGATCTCCAGCCTTGTGCTCGTCAACATTCTCACCTGATTTAACAAGATGATTACTGAAATGATCTCAGCAGGTCCTTTAATGACAGCAATGAAATGCAGTGGAAAGTTTTTTTTCGGGATTAAGTTAATTTTCATGGCAAAGAAGGACTATGCAATTCATCTGATCACTCTTCATAACATTCTGGAGTATATGCAAATTGCTATTATAAAAACTTAAGCAGCAACTTTTCAAATTTCCAATATTAATGTAATTCTCAAAACTTTTGGCCATGACTGTACACACACACACACACACACACACACACACACACACACACTCTACCGCTCAAAAGTTTGGGATCAATTTCTAACCCCATGATCATTCCTGATTCCTGTAAAGAAAAAAATAAAAGCAATGCTGAAGGCGTCCAAAATATGCAATAATCTCCTTTAAACAGTTAATGTTGAGATGTATCTGCTACTCATGATCTGTAAAGCCTTACAAATGGCTCTACTCTGAGGTGCTGTTTGTTAATTGGTGATTTCTGAGGCTGGTAACTCTAAATGAACATCTCCTCTGCAGCAGAGGTAAGTTTTGGTCTTGCTTTCCTGGGAAGGTCTTCCTGAGAGAAGGTACTTGATGGGTTTTGCAAACGCACTTGACAATACTGTTCTTGCAAAAACTATTCCAGAAAGGCTGACCACCTTGTCTGACCACCTTGTCTTACATTGTTGTTACTTAATTACCTAATTCCATGTTATTTTATAGAAATTCCCAATATTGTTATAGAATGTACAAAAAAGAAATCACTAAAAAAACTAAGAAATTTGCAAGTGATCCCAAAATTTGCAACTACCCAAGCGGTAGTGTATATATACAGTATACAAAACTAACAATATTTTAGAATGTCTGAGGCAAGGTAAAACCACTATATATTTATGAAAGTTTAGCTAAAGCCTTATTGATTTTCTGTGCTTCTGGTCACTTGACATCATATTTTTGATGCTGATTAAATAGAGGCGTTAGGGCAGGGGTGTCAAACTCCGTTCCTGAAGGGCCGCAGACCCTCAGGGTTTTGTTCCAACCCTCGAGGACCTGCAGAGTTTAGCTTCAACCATAATTAAAAACACCTGATCCACCTAATCAAATCATTAAGGCTTATTTGAAAACTACATGTCATATATGTTGGAGCAGGGTTGGAACAAAACCCTGCGGGTCTGCGGCAATTCAGGAACGGAGTTTGACACCCCTGTGGTAGGGTAAGCCATCACTGTTGTTTCTGTCTAGTTGCTGGTCGACTTTTCTCAGTGTCAATCTGGGATTTTAAGAGAAATATAACACAACATGTGTGCCGGGCCAGGTCAACATTTATGGTAACTGTTTAATACTTCAATGTTGTTGAAATGGGATCTTTACTGACCTCTCAAAATGTTTCATAAGGACCAGTATGTTGGTCTTTAATATGCTTTACCATGTGCAACTTCATCCATTTTTTTGCATTGTTTGCATATTGTTGCAGGCTAATTGACATCCTTAGCCTTTCACTGGCTGTTTGCCTCACATGCAAAACACTTCCAAATGGTACTTTCACTTTTTTAATTTTTGACTAAAACTGGTCATGATGGCCCCTGAGCAGCATCACTTGCCAATGCTCAGTGTCAACTAGTGCTCATGTGTTCAGCTGTTAGAGAGGAGAGGGGCTGTGTGTCTGCCTGCCTGCAGCGGCACGCTCAAGCATTCATCATTATTAAAATGATTTATTAAAATGACTTTTGCAAAAACTGATTTTTTTTTTTTTACATTTTCCAGGTTATCATTAAGCAGTGTAAAAATAGATGGCCAAGACTTTTGAAGTGGCCCAAACATGACACATTTAACCACTTATGTATTGCAGGAGTAGAAAAGTAACAACAAAAACAAATCAAATAAGGAAATGCTGAAAAGAAGCTATGGGTTTTACAGTTCTGGAAAATACATTTGATAAAACAAAACAAAAGCCAGAGGCAGCCCAAAAAAGGGCCACTGTGTTAAAAGGTAGTTTTGGTATGTAAAGGAACAAGAGGACAGACGTACTGACTACATTGAAAGTAATGCCTCACATATCACCATCACATCATGAAATATTTTATAGAATTTAATAGAAAAGCATTTACTAGAACATTTAATAGAAAAATTGAGAGGAGGAAATAAATAAAAATTAAAGGATTCATGAGGTTCAAAGGCATGATAAGATCCGACTTAAGCTATAAAGAGGCTGTCAAGCTGAATACAGGCAACAGTTACATGAATACTGTGCCAGTGAGTTATATTATGGAGGACACCTTCATCTGGGAACAGATGTTGACAGTAAAGTGCACCTAACAGCTAAACAAGAGTCTTTGCTTCACTTGCCAGAGACAATCTACTCTCTCACATTTCTGATGAGGCAAACTGGTGTGTAACCTCAACTGGAAGATACTGGAAGGGGTGTCAAACTCCGTTCCTGAATCTTCCAGTTCTTCCATGGCTGTAATAATGGCTTCCTCTCTTATATTTTATTCCTGTGAACATTCAATGAAAGACAAAGATGTCTGACCTGTTCATATATTGTAACTTAAAGCAGGCGCTTAGTTTTCTCTTCATGTAACTGTTGACCTAACAGAGGAAAAGTGATCACTTAATAGGCTTAGTGGTTAGCACTGTTGCCGTCAGGGTCTGTGTGCATGGAGTTTGCATATTCTTCCCATGTTTGGTGGGTTTCCTCCGGGTGCTCCGGTTTCCTCCCACTTTCCAAAGACATGCAGATTAGGGTAACTGGCGTTTCCAAATTGCATGTAGTGTGTGACTGGGTGTGTGAATGTGTGTGCCCTGCCATGAATTGGCACCCCATCCAGGGTGTGTCCCACCTCGAGCCCTAAGTCTCCTGGGATAGGCTCCAGGCCCCCTCGACCCTGAATACAGGATAAAGTGGTACAGACGATGAGTGAGTGAGTGCTGAGAGCTGAGAAAATGTGCAGGACAGATGGTTCTCCATGACCAGAGTTGAGAACCACTGTTATAGAGAAAGCCTCGCTGTTGTGCCATGCTGTGAGGATCAGACTGCCTTTCTCTGGAGGCGAGGTTTGGATTTTCTGTTGGGATTCATGGTCGTTCAGTGCTGCATCAGTAACTCTGTCCCAGTAGCTCACACCATCTTCAGGGAGAGAACCTGACAATGCAACGGGTTTTCTGCCTTTAACACGCATTAAAAATAATGCGATTGCATTTAATAATAACACAACTGATTAAACCCACTGCCTGAGACTTGTATTTCTTGTAGTTTAATAACTGGGATAAGAACAGAGCGCCACTTTACCTGTGTGTGTGCGTGTGTGTGTGAGCTCTCGGAGTTCTCCGGGTTGTGAATGAGCAGATCTTACACACTGACACCGCTAACCTCTTCATCAGCTTCTAGAGACTGATTGGAACTTTTTAACTCACGCAAAGTGACTGCACTCAGTCCAACCCCGGGATCATTTACACTGTCCGTGTGTATAATCCTGCTTCGGCCTCATACTATGGCGCTGCCTTATTTCTCTTTATTAGTTTGTCTGCATTGCAATTTCATTTCTCCAGGTAGACGTCCTTTCATTCTCATTCTGCTTCTCGGTCTCTTCTTCACCGTCACACCTGAACGATTTAAACTACCGTGGACGGCACAGGTAAACAAAGCGCCCTGTCCCACCATGCAACACGATGTGACGTAACTTCACAACCAAGTCGGTCGCTTCCGCCCGTTGCTATGATACGTCAACGCGTCCGCCATATTGGTGCAGGCAAGACTGTCCTGTAAACAACCGCGAGTAAGAGGTGGAGCTGCGTTTTACTGGATAGAAAAAGCACTATAACGTTTACACTTCTAAATTGATTTGAGCCGCTTTTTTATATTCAAGGTATATAAATTATATGCAGAACGAAAATAGTTTTTAGTTTTCAGACTCTTAAGAGAGTAAGTGTGTATCAGCGTTAGCTTTACAGAAACTGAATTACTGCCGTGGTGTAAAAATCATTCAGTTCCAGGAGGAATTGTAAACACTCGTGTTTGTCTAGCATGGATGTGGCTTGTTTTCTCTGGTTAATGCTCGTCCCTTTATAACCTCATATATTTATAATACATTTGGAATGTACAGGAGGTCTTTAATGATGTGCAAATGCCTCTTTCAGTCTGCATTACCAGGGCATTATCAGCTAAGTGATGTTGGCAGTAAATCGATTTTGTTGTGATACACATGATTCAGCAATAGGGGTCGCTAACGAACCGTGTACTAAACGAGGCTTCGCGCAGTTCAACTTCACCAATCACCGCTTTTTTTCTGCACAACAAGCACTTCACCTTAAATGAGTGTGCAATATGGAAAAGAATATAAATAATATTTATCATAATTCTTGTGAGCATGCAAAGTGACAACAATTAAATAACAATTAAGATGTAAAAAGCTTTTTTTGGAGTAATATTCCCTCTTTCTCACAGATGGCTTATGAGAAAATATATATATATAAAATTTTATTTTATACCCTATTCATAATAAGACCAGTTTGTATAAAATGATTTTTGTTCAAACATTTCATATACCATATATGTACACAATGGTTACCACTTTCAACTAAATATATAAACATGTATGTTATATACATTTTTAAAACATAATTAAAATATATTTGTATAACAATTAATTGTCACAAAGCAGCTTTACAGGAATCAAACATCTTTAAAGTATTGGAAGTGTATAGATTTATACATTTTAGGTTTGTCAGGTCATCTGCAAGCCAGAAGCAAAAGAGGCAAGAAAAAATTCCTTAAAATGGCATGAGGAAGAAACCTTTAACTTTTAGTAACTTTAGTAACTGTTTAACTAGAGAGGTACATTTTCTGAAGAAAATTTGCCCCATTTGCGGCACAGTGGTGTAGTGGTTAGCACTGTCCAAAGACATGTAGGTTAGGTTAATTGGCATTCCCAAATTGGCCATAGTGTGTGAGTGTATGTGTGTGTGCCCTGCGATGGATTGGCACCCTGTCCAGGGTGTACCCTGCCTTGTGCCCTAAGTCTCCTGGGATAGGCTCCAGGCCCCCGTGACCCTGAATACAGGATTAAGCGGTATAGATGATGAGAGAGTGAATGTGAGTGGTGCTTGCCATGGCAAAAGTCAGGCCCCCCATATCTCTATAACAATAGAATCGACAGTCAAGTTCAGTTTCAAATCTCCTATGGAAGTTGCCATAGCAGGAAATGCACCTGTGAGGACTTCCTGTTTCAATGGGGAGTACCTTCCCCATTATATGTCAATGGGGCAAATTTGGGCACTTCTTGTGACCCAGGGGGAAAACTAATACCCTTGTGCGGTGTATGTTCTGACACAGTTTGCAAGCCTCTTAAAATGTGGTCAATTTGAGATTTCTACTAAAATCTTGCTCTGCACTTGAATCCGTCAAAGATGGTCTCAATGTTAAGTCTATGGGACTTTTGGGGGCGGTTAATTGCCTCCTGCAGGGGGCAATCTAACCTCTTAGCATTCCATTCCCGAATAAGCCACACAATATGAAACCTCATTTATGGGTCTACGACAAACGATGCAGGACTAGTTACTCGCCAAACTTTTTTATGGAAGAAGAAAAAGAAGAAAAGAAAAAAAATAAGCCTGTGAGATAATAATAGTAGTGCTTCGCTTCGCAAGCACCACTACTAAAAGATATGTTTCAGTCATTGTTGGACAGTTCAGCTTGTCATCTGATAACCTGCTTCTATTATTGTTAATATAGTGTAGTCAAAACTCTTGGTGGTGACCAGGGCTGGAGGTAAGTGTGCATTCAACTTCTACATGTGCGCCCTATGCTAAAATTCACAGTGAGGCAAGACTTTCAGTTTTAATTCAAGGGGTTTGACAAAAGTGTGGCATTAACAATTCAGGAATTACAGAAATTGCCATACACACACTCACACACCCTTCATGGGGGGCTCATAAGTAATTGAACAAACTATAATAACTACAAACATAAGGATTGCCTTTAATAGCTGGATGTAAATCCTGAAGTCTAAAGCACATAGACATGAACCAAATGCCTTCAGCTGCTGCTTGTTCGTGTTTTTCTGCCTTTAGCCTTGTCTTCAGTAAGTGAAAAGCATGTTCAATTGGTTTGAGAGCAGTTGATTGACTTGGCCAGTGAAGAATATTAAATTTCTTTATCTTGAATAGCTTTCATTTTATGTTTTGGTTCATTATCCACCTGCAATAAGCGGTTTTACAGCATTTGGCAGAATCTGAGCAGAGGGTATAACTTATGCACTTCACAATTCTTCCTGCTACTTTTACCAGTAGTCAGGTCATCAATAAACAGAAGTGGCGTGTTTCTTGATTGTAGACTTTAACATTGACACACAGATTGTTCTTGACTTGCCTAGATTTTCTGAAATGTTTTTTTTTTTCATGGACAGAATTTTGTTGTCATCCACTTTATTTGTCTTCAGTAGCCTTACAGGCCTTTTGCTGTTGCTGAAATTGCCAGTTAATTCCTTATTTTAAAGAATATTCCACTCCTAATGTTTTTTTGCAATCTCTCCCAGGGGGTTATTTTTTCAGCCTAATTATTATCTCCTTCACTTGAGTAGACACCTTATATTGAGAGTCTGACCGACTTGCTTTTATACGTCTCTGATCCAATCCACTCCTTTCCTGCAATATTCAATATTTTGGACCTATATGGGGCAACCTCCGGCTATAAGCTTAATTATCAAAAGAGCGAGATTATGCCTATCAATGCATCGGCCAAAGACCTTCCACACTCGGTGGCACCATTCAAATGGGCAGTTGACGGCTTCCGTTACCTTGGCATTTCTGTCTCCACATCCCAGTCAGATCTGTTTCGTGATAACTTTTTGCCACTAGTTTCAAAGACAGAGAGGGACTTCGACCGCTGGAAGGTTCTGCCACTTTCACTGCTAGGCCGTGTAAATTTAATTAAAATGGTGGTTCTCCCAAAGTTCCTTTACCTGTTTCAACATATCCCCATTCTATTAGCTAAATCATTTTTCGACAGACTAGATAAAATGATCTCCAAGTTCTTGTGGGATGTCAATCCCAGGTCAATCTTGCAGTCTCCCAAGAAGAGTGGAGGCCTTGCCCTTCCTAACTTTAGACATTACTACTGGTCAGCTAACACCCAAAAACTTCTGTGGTGGATGGAGGAGCAAGATCCTCTGCCTATGTGGGTATGTATGGAAAGAGACTCTTCCCCAGTGGTCTCTGTATCTCTGAAGATCTGGAATCAGATTAGGAAAAACTTTGGTCTCTTTGGTCTCATCCACATATAACCTTCCAAATCATCATCTGTTCCGTTTCTTCCAGATCAGAGACTATGTAAAGAAGCAGTTTCCCCCTTTCCCAAACCGCCCCCCTGAAAATTTAACAGAAAGTCTGCTGTCAGTGGGCGCGGCCACCAAAAGATCCATCTCCATTTTGTATGGGCATATGTGGTCAGCCTCCTCACAACCCCCTACTGCAGTTAGAGCTGCATGGGAAGACAGTCTCAACATTAAAATTGAAGATAGCCAATGGGAGACAGCACTCTCTTTAGTTCACTCGTCTTCCATATGTGCCCGGCACAGCTTGATCCAGTGCAAGGTCCTCTATAAGATCCACTATACAAATGCGAGGTTGGCTAGAATCTTCCCTTCTGTCAACGAGGCGTGTAACAGATGCAGCTTAACTCCAGCCAACCATGTCCACATGT
>JAAGKR010000422.1:0-30000 GCA_011419295.1 Clarias macrocephalus
GAAGGCTTGTTTAAAAAAAATCAAATCTGGCTCTTTTGTTTTTGAGTGTTACCAGTGATTTGCACCTTGAGGTAAATCCTCGGTATTTACATTCACAAAGGTGTCTCTTGATTGAAGAGTTACCTTGACTTGACTAGACATTGTGAAGTAGATTTTACAACAAAGAAAGAAGTATGGCACTCCACTGTTTGGTCTATTTTGTTTTTACACCCTAGAATGCTTATCAGTTACTTTATATTTTCTTGTAAAATCAGAGAGACTATGTAAAAATGTCTGAAATTCCTAATTGGTTAATGCAAAAGTAAGCTGAAAGTCATCACTTCCGTCGTATCTTGATTGCTTCATTTTAAATCCATTGTGGTGGTCTACAGAGGCAAAATCATGACAAATGGCGTCACTGTCCAACTACCTATGAACCTGACTTTATATGGACTTATGTATTGTTGGTTTGTGGTTTCAATATTTGGTATTTTTGTTTTTAAGATTTTTACTGCTAGCAAAGTTTTACCAAAGTTGGCAACTCTAAAAAAAAAAAATAAAAAAACCTTCTGCTCCGCTTTGTAACAGTCCTGTGTATATACTAAACCCACTAAGGTGGAAACATCTGCGTGTGTCTGTGTGTGTGTGCACGTGTTGTAGTAAAACAGTTTTTTTTATATGTTGTATAAAGAATCTACTGTAATTTCATGACTACATCAACAGATCTATTTAGTTTGTTCAAATGTTACAGGAAATCTTACGCAGGACAAAAATACAGTATTAATCTTATAGAGTTTCTACAGATGAAGGAAAGAAACAAATTACAATCAGGCAAGTGCAGGGATGAGTGATAAGCACCGCAGGTGATTGGGTTAATCATAGGGGAGACAGGAACAGGCACATGCTGTAGACAGATGGAAGTGGAGGGAACAAAAGGGAAAGAGCAGCATCTGGCATCAGCTTCAGAGTGGAGTAGGTTACAGTGAACTGTCCTCAAGACCCAGTTGTTTATTTGAAGACCGAAGCTTCAAACTCAGACCAATTCACATATTGCTACTAGTAGCAGTGTGAAAAAGTTATTGGTTTGATACCTATTTGTTCTTGGTTTTGGTTATTTTGCTAATTTTGAGAGCCCATGCCTACTTGACAAACAGTACATCTGGCTGGCTTTGGAATTTTAGAAAGTAAGCCTAAGTGGTACAAAATATCTTATTATGTGTTTCTGTTGATTTACAGCCATTGTCAATTAAACCTCCTAATGAGATCAGGAGACAGAGTAGGCTTGGAAAGAAAGCAATGCAGAGTAGTGGAAAGATAAAGGGTGGGTGGGGGACCTAAGTATCGGTTTACCTGATGCTGCTGCCAGGGGGCTGCCCGGGTGCTGGGAGCTATGGCATGGAACACTAGCAGGATTTACAGAAGGGCTACTGATAATGGTAGCGATGTTTGAGGACGTTGTGATAACAGGGGAACAATCCACACATGCTGCCGCCGCCTGCGGCTCCTGCTGCCTGCTAGGGCAGGCCTCACCCACCTGAGATGCAGTCAAGGCTGGCACCGCACCCCCCAGATCCAGTGAGGGTTTGGGCGGAAGCTGGGGGGTGCTAGCCGACTTAGGTGGTCCTACCCCAAGCCCTACCGCTGGGGATCTGCTGGCTTCACCCACTACTTTGATTGGTGGGTGAGGAGGAGACGGTGTCTGAGACAGTCCAGGTTTTTTGGGCGGGATTGGAGGAGGATTGCCTCTGTCGATACGCGTCACAGTGGGTGACTTGATACCAATCTGTGGATGACCCAGACGACCAGCAAAAGGTCCTCCCTCTGAAGTGGAATGGGACAGACCAGGCCGAAGAGCTGTGGGGGGACCTGCCGTTGGTGGACTAGTAAAACGTGAGAGAACTTGTGTGACTGTGTGACGTGCCTGCTGCTTGGCAGCAATGGTGTCTCGGTTGGTTGGGGACAGGTCTCGTGATGGGGGGCCTTGATTGGACATGCCATTTTGGTCCTGCTCTGAAGCTGAAGGTTGGAATTTATAGCGTGCTGCCTGGACACGAGACCCTGTGGGTAGGGCAGTGCCAGTGCCAGGTGAATGTAAACTAAGAGCAGAGTTCAGTGTCACCTGGCCCTCCCCTCCATTCTCTGCCTGAGCACTTCCATGGTGTAGACCCCTCACAGAAGTTGGTGTCTTAGGGAGGTTCATACTGGTGTAGCTGGTGCCTATAGGCTTGACAGGGATGCTCAGTGGCAGTTTCTTAGGCATTTCATTCTCAGGCATCTGGTCTGTCTGTGAGGCGGCAGCCCGGCAGCTGGCTGCCTCCGTACCTACAGCAACTGACACTATGTTTTTGGGTTTCACTGCTGTGGCTCCGGGGGTAGAGACTGTTCCTGCGGGCAAAGTCATAGCTTCTTTGCTCCGCTCTGTCCTGAGTTGCTTTACCTGTTGGCGAAGACCATCACTTTCAGCACGCAGTTCAGCGGCACGACTCTCCTCACGGCTCAGTCGTGCTCGCAGCTGCTCACGCTCTGTGTCAAACTCGGCCAGCTGCTTCTCCATTTCTGCCTCCATCTGCTGACTGCGTTTGCGCTCATTGGCCAGCTCCTCTTCTAGGCGGCTTGAGGTACGGCCCTCTTGCTCAGAGGACGATGAGAGCTCCTCAACACGTTGGCTTTCCTCCACCACACGTGCTGCCAGCTGCTTGCACTCACGCACCAGCATCATCACCACGTGCTTGTTCTTCTCACGCTCATCCTTCAGCTGCGCCGAAAGCTTGCGATGCTCCTGCTCCAGACTCTGCAGCTGCATTTTCTCCAACTCCAACTAGACAGAGCATCAATACAACACATAGTCAGGCATGCTTACTCAGATTATACTTATTAATGACAAATTATAACTAGCCTAGGCTCCAAGGACAAACAGATTATGTGTCTAGACAGTTTTTATTTTGTAGTTGTTCATCAGACAAGTACATTCAGTAGAGTGCTAGTATAACAGTCACCAGAGATACTTCTGTATGAATAATTTAACATGTGCTTCATTTAGTGAACCCTAATGTGCTAAATGTAGTGCACACTACACCTTCCAAATCCCACTGCTTGCTGGATTACACACATCAGGCTATGTACAATCTGGTAGAAAGATCTAGACAGATGCCCAAGAACCTTTTTTATAGAATTAGGGGCACAGGAAACTGATGAAGACTAAAGAAACCTTCCTGCTCATTACAGACTATAGTTGCAATTCTTAGCATTTCATACACAATAGTATGGTGTGTGGTAATGCTGGGAACCTTTAAAAAAGTAAAAGAATTAGCAGAGTTAGAGTAGATTTACAGTACTAGATACAGACAATTATGATTATCGTTAATCCAGGAAAAAGTGCAACAAAAAATAAATAAATAAAATAAATTAAAACCTTTAACATTTATTATTTATACACGGGCAGATGAAAGTGTAAAGTGTTTCTGACAATGTTCTTGTATGAATGATACAATCTAAATGATCTGATCTTGGCAGTAAACCACAATCCTAAACAGGTAATAAACCAGTCCCTGCTAGCTGAGTGTAGGCAGATAAATCAGAGGAAAAGAGATCTCATTTTAATCCTTTTATTATTAAACAACTTGCAATATGCATGTTACTTTAGCAGGCTGTAATACAATAATCTGTTGATCAGTGTTGCTTTTTACACTAGTTGATGGGGTGAAGTAGCACTTGCATGGACATAAGCTAAGACCACTGTCTAACCTTATTTTCAGACTCGTTACAAATCCTGTGCTGCTGTAAGTATGTACAAAAACAGAAACACACCACTCAACATTCCTGACTCAAATGTAAAAACAAAAGCACTGCAGAATTTCTGCTCTGTCATTCCTACATGGTTTAATAGTCAAGTCAAGGATCAGGCTGTATTTTGTTGAAAAGAAATCTTACACAGTATATATACATACATAAAATGGTATATATATGGTATAAAATGGTATATATAAAATGGTATATATACCATTTTGTATTCAAATGTCTTTATCTAGATTAACAGCAAATAACTGGACAAATGATCTCATTCTGAGGACGTTTGCTAATATTTATTTTTTAAAATAAAAAATAAAAAACAAATACAAGATTTTTTGACAAACTCTACATCAGTTCCCAAATATATGTATATTTCCTGTAATAAATTGCACCCTTTTGGGATTAGATATAAGTAAAGATCCTAATTTGCGATTTATCCAATTATTTAGCGGCACTAACATATCATCGTCTATGCAGCTTTAGCCTGTAATGAGGGTCGCGGGGGGCCTGGAGCTTATCCCAGGAGGCTTAGGGCATGAGGCGGGGTACACCCTGGACAGGGCGCCAATCAATCGCAAGGCACACAAACATACGTTCACACTACAGGCAATTTGGGGACGGCAATTAGCCTAATTTGCATGTCTTTGGACTGTGGGAGGAAACCGGAGTACTCGGAGGAAACCCTGGCCGGGAATCGAACCCAGAACCTGGAGGTACAAGGCGACAGTGCTATTTAGGTATTTATGTATTTAAGTTAAAAGATATATGTTTGAAATATGTGATCGTTATATGTACATAAAAAAGGTCAAAATTAATTTGACTTGTAAATTATGTAATTAGTAAATATGTTTTTACATAATGTATGTATGAAAGGATGATGATTAAAACAAATCCATACAAACCATTATGCTGAAAGTATGCTGGAATACCATAAAGTATGATAATACCATACATACCATACCATATACCATAGAATAATTGCCATGAAAAGAATTACAAATAGGAGATACATAAGTCCTAATTAATTGGGCAGACTTTCGAAATGAGAACCAAGAGAGCACACAATAAATATACTAACAACGTGGCAATAGACACAACCAAAGTTATAATCCAAAACAGCAAGTTTGCAGTCTCATCAAAGCAACTTCATAATAATGAGGGTTATTAAATTCATATTCTTCACCAGAGAGACTGCCATATGAGCACATCGCAGTTAACCAGCTATGAAACAAGTGATCTGTCACCATAACAACCGAGCGTGGATGTTTATTCTTGGAGAAGAGGGAGATGAGTCTTCTCAGTTTCAGACACAAGACTGAGCTGGATGGCAGTAAAGAAGGCAGCCAACACTTGTATGGAAGGAAAATGTGTCTTTTATTTGTTAAGGCATTACATTACACCTAAATCCAGCAGCAGTGCTAGAACCTGATCTCTCATAAAGCTAGTGAGATAACCGAGAAAGTCACTCATGTTAGAACTGGTATACTCAAATCCCACAATGGTGAGCTCATCCTGGTGCTGTAAGGTGTAAAAAGGTGATACAGTAAAATCATCAGCTAAGAAGGTTAGATAATAGTTATTAGCTAATACTGTGTATGTGCCGTTATTATTGGGACATGTCTATTACTAACAATTTTTCTATTCAAATAACAGAACATGTAAAGTTACTTTACAAATATTTGTATTAATATGTTTATACAGTCTCTTACATCTTACAGTTGAACCTGCATTAACTGTGTCGATGGGGATGTGAGGGGGTGGGCTGCCACAAGCACTAGCTCTAGCAGGAGAAAGAAAGCTTCAAATGTGAGCATAAACAGTCCCCAGGCAAGATACTGGCTTGTTGTTGTATACAAATGGATGCTTCACGGCAATGTTTTCTTTATGCAGCTTGAACATTAAATCAAATAGCACACACTAATGTATCCCCATCCATCACGGACTGCAAAAGGAAGGACAGATCATAAGCAAGGTAAATGTGATTTACTATCACTAGGAATGTAAAAAAAAAATCCACCAAGTGGGATTTGTATAGGTACAACAAATAATGCTTCTCAAATCGCACTGTTTTATTCTAGCTAAAAAGTTAAAACTTTGGAATACACTATATGGCCAAACGTTTGTGGACATATCACATATTTGAGCTTTTTAAGCTTGCCTTTGAAGATTTAGACACACACCATTCATCTAGGAAAGATTTACACTTGATTTTGGAGAGTACTAATAATGCCAGGCAATAGGGGCACAGGGGCAGTGGTGGATCAGTCAGTTAAGGATCGGGGGTTCAAGCCCCAAGCCAAGGTAACACTGTTGAGCCCTTGAACAAGGCCCTGTCTGTTCCAGCGGTGCTATATCTTGGCTGACCATGTGCTCTGACCTCAGGTTCCTAAATGGAATATGTGGGGAAAAAAACTTCCACTGTACTGTAAAGTACATTTGACAAAAAATGTAATGTTAATCTAATATCAAACAAGGATGATCCTAGGGTTGGCTTTGTGCGTGCAGGCCACTTGAGTTCTTACACAACCACCTTGGCAAACCATGTCTTCATGTATCTCACTTTATGAAAAAGGATCCTGTCAAGAACATGTTTAGGCCCTTTAGTTTAGTGAAGGGAAGATTTTATGCAAAGACATCCTACTGTACATACGGTACACAGTTGTGGTAACCGTTTAGGGAAAGCCGTCAATGTGGGTGCGACGGTCAGGAGTGCACAAACCTTTGGCCATATGGTATACCGCAGTAACACAGTAACAACCCTAAACCCACACAGGCTTCTGAGGTTCTGTGCCTTTCTAATCTTACAAACTGGGAGCGATGTTATAGTCACCCACTTGGCTTGCAGAACACATGAAAGGGATGCAATTGGAGAGTTGTGAAAGATGATCAGGGTGCTGGGGTGTATGGTGACCAGGGTGTGTATGTGTGTGTGTGTGTGTGTGTGTGTGTGAGACCAACTCTGAATCACGTAGCTCATATTAACCTGTAAGTAAACAGGTGTCCCGAGCATCAGATGTGCTTGACACTACTCTTTTTCTACCAACAGCTAATGATTCCTCACCTCTCACTCTGCCTATAAACATTTGTAGGATTGAAATCCTGCTGCTGCTATTTATGCTATTAAAAACTTCTAGTAAAAAAACATTGTAAACTAAGTAAAGCTGCCAGTAGTCACCCTGATAGATGCCCCCTTCTCCCATATATCCCACTGTATAGTCTTACATCAAAAAATATGTTGTGATACCATGTTTACTGTATGTTGTAACTGTTTAGTAAATTTGGGAGGCAGTTTACTATAGTGTAGATTTTATGCATATACTATAATACATATGACAATATATACTATATTAGATCGGTAGTATCGGTAGGACCCTGTCTGACAAGTCTCAACCAGAAATGTAGCAAATATACAAACCATTTACAAGAAAGGACAAAATAATCCAAGGCACAAAACACTGGAACACACAAACATATACATACATGCATACCCAGGTCACACACACGCACACTCAGCCCTACCCTCTTTTGTCTGCTCTCAGCAGCAGATAGCTGCGCAGACATCCTCTCCTGCATCTTGCGGCAGTGGGCCATGACGGCCTCAAGTACAGTGATGGGGTTGGCACTGACAGCCCGGCGCTCCTTGTGTCCAGCCCCAGACTCAAAGTCTCTCTGTAGGGCCAGGAATGGATCGGTCATGCTGAAATGGCCATAGCGCTCCTGCAGGAACACCTCCTTTCTCCGTGCCTGTAGGGGGAGACACAAACAAAAATACATCAGTACATACATTCTGACTGGCAATTAGTGATGGGAAGTTTGGATCATTTTAGTGACTTGGTTCTTTGAATCTTGTGCGTCAAAATTAACTAATCTAGTCATTTAGATAATTTCGTTATTTTGATCAGAAATAAAATAAAATGTTACAATTTCAATAAACAAACCCCCAACACGTCTACATACACAAATTTTGCTTATAGTTCCAGTAATGAAAATATTACAGTTCAGCTACCTCTCATATCTTCTGGTCCGAGTCGTTCGTTCTTTTATCCTATTAGTGTCTATGAAAGTCACGTGACAAAAGAACGAACGATTTGGACCAGGAGACTCATGAGAAGAAGAACCACTCAATTCTGTTTCCTGTGGAATGCACTGCACAGCGTCTATGGGAGTCACATGATGAGAGAACGAACGATTCAGACTAGAAGACATAACCTACGGAGGTTTTGCGATGCTTTGCGTATGCGCGCCCAGTAGCAAATGAATGACTCACTCTCTGAGACTACTCGTTCTTCTGAGTCAAGAGAAAGACTCGTTCAAAAAGAACTACTGGCAATGATCAATATAATATGAGGTGAATATAGTGTAAGATGCACACACACATGCACACAAAGGACAGGTTAGCACTTCTACAGAAGGGAGCCATTAGGCACAGTGTCTAGTTAGTCTCTATGCAATGACCAGCCGGTCTGCTCAGCAAGAACGGCACAGGGCCAGCTCTCACTTTCCCACGCTAACATGGTTTCTCAGCAACTGTGCTTTTTTCCTTTTTAAATTTTTTTTTTTATCATAAGCAACATAAAAAAGTGGGTATTTTAACTTCTATGGCAGACTTTGTCAGTCAATATTTCTTGCCCAGAAAGTCATATTGGGGAAATCTGAAATGTGAGTCCTCTTGGGCTTACCATAAAGAACACAAGTATACTTACAGTATTTTCTTTTTTGTGGCTAGTGCATCAAAGGACAGTAATATACTATACAAAGATTATTGCCCAGTATGATCTTGTGTCTACACAAAAAAAAAATTTTTAAATTAAATGTAAATCATTGTCTTTAAATAGTGATAGTATCAATATGTCTAATCTACACAAGGGCAAAAATCTTTTTTTTTAGTATAATGAGTGTTTGGACAAATCAAGAATGTAATACAATTTGGTCTACATTTAAGCAAACGAAAAAACAGCTTGCCATGCAATATCAAATGTTGAGCTTAATGTGTTGACAGTTCTTTTGCCAAAAATATATAGATTCAGATGACACAAGGTTTAGAGCAGAAAGAGTAAGCCCTAGCCTGAGGGGGAGGAACAGAACTAGGAGATACAAGAATGCTCGAGGTTACTGCCTGCTAAGTGCAACTACTTCACCAAAGAAGGAAAAGTCTAAACAGCAAACGCACATGCTCTCTCTCTCTCTCTCTCATCTGATTATTTTGCTTATTTAAGCCTGTCTGTTACATGCATGGTGCCCACATTTACAGGCAGTCGATTTATATTGTAGAAATATAAAAAACATTTTTTTTTATAAGTACATTATCTTGACTGCAAATTAACATACTTTTTTTTTTTTTACTAATTGTGCAACAGTCTTAATCTGTGCAAATGTTCCATGTTCAAAATGTATTTTTAACATTACATATTAAAAACATAGATTTTTGTTATTATGTCAGGCAGACTCTGTTAGACCTTGCAATGGAAACAGGGGTTAGAAAAAGAGATGAAGACATGGGAGAGCCTCCGAGTAGAGCCACTGCTCCTCTGAACAGAGAGGAGCCCATTGAGATGGTTTAGCATCTTAAAAGTCTGTCCATCAATCAGATGTATCATACACATCTCACTAGACGGAGACCCCAGAGCAAACTCTGAACCTGCTGGAAATTTTTTTTTTCATCTACTCAACTAAGTAGATGTTATGTGTTATTCCGTTGGGTTAGCTGCCATGTTTAGCTTAGTTGTGTTTCTTGGCCACCAAGATATCGGGCCATATCATTTATCACTTCTTCACTTCAGTAACCCATCATTTACAAGAATACATAAGCTTTTTGTGTGAATTATCAGCATATCAGCAGATTCTGAAAGTCCTAATGTTTTACCGTTACTTTTACCCCAACCGCAAAGGTCCGAGTAAACAGACGCACAGCCAGAGAAAGTAAACAGATGGAGAGTAATCACAAAATGCATGTGTGCCTGTGACATACAGGACTCGGCACTTTAAGGATTGTAGCCATCTGCTGCTTTTCAGTGGGCTTTCACAAATCCCTTTTCTAATCAACATCTCTACTTCCTCATTTCCTACTCCTCTTTATCTACAATAAAGGCTGGAATGAAGCAGGTCCTGGATAAACTTCTACAAACAGTAATTATCATGTTTGTATGTTTTTAGTCAGCCTAAAGGAAATTTCTCATGTTTGTGCTAATGGTAAAGATGACAAGGTCATCCTTGTGTCACTGATACACTAGGGAATTTCTTTTAAATAATCACAGGATCACATTCAAGATTCATTTTAATGTGTGCTGTTTTGACAGCAGTGGCAACATTCTTGCATTTACCTTTGTGGCAGCGTAATGATTTAGGTATGGTATAGAGATATGCCAATTTTTGCCTTTGATTTAAGATATTTAAATGAACAAGGATGGCATGTAATCAGATTAAAGCTCCTTGTAAAACACCTTAACATTGATTCTAAGTATACTTAGAAATTAGTTTTGCCTCTTGCTTATCAAGTTTGACAAAAATTGCAATCTCCATCTAGAGGTTGCATTTGCATTTTAGGGCTTGCAGAAGAACAAAACACCATTAAATTATCTAGTTTCTCCGATACAGTATGTTGCTGTGATTGTCAGACTTTTCAGGGTTGCAAAGAGAACAGGGGAGGCAGGAGTGCCAGTGCCGGGCTTCCTCTTGGGTCAAACTCTCCCGCTGGGACTCCATGAGTAGCCTGATTTTAACCAGTAGCATTCAGGCCTATGTTATTATTAGCATTAACCTTTATAGGCACGCAGTGGCAGGAGTGATGATTCAGGCAATCTGCCAGAGAGAGAGAGAGAGAGAGAGAGAGAGAGAGAGAGAGAGAGAGAGAGAGAGAGAGAGAGAAAGAGGGGCTCCCAGATTAAAAGAAGTACCCTGCTTAATAAATACCGTATTTGAAATTGTTCCTACAATTGAAAACATTACCTACATGAGTCATGAGTCTGTCTGCAGATCAAACTAGTGCAAGTAAGATGCAATGAAAGAACTTTGCATTGCATTTCTTGCATTCCACTGCTTTAAACATACTATGTACTGATATATTTACACAACTCTTAATATTAAATAGATAATTATTTTGATGAATTTGGAAGTCATTTATAAATATAAGTCAAGCAGGATAAAGCTTGTTTAGGGTTTGTTCATACAGGAAAAGGGGTAAAAGGAGAAAGGCAGAAACAGGATACATCAGAACAGCAGGGTGCAACTTTATCTCTCCCTGCCAAAGATTTCAGTCAGGAGGATCTGTCCATACTTTCTAAACCATATGTATCCGAAAAGCTAACCCACAGATGAGAAACCTCTCTCATTAAGTACATTTAACAGATCACTTTGGTGCACTTGTGCCTATGGGCAAGAAAAGAAGCAGAAGAAAAAGGAAAAGATGACTTCAGTTAAATATCATGCCAGGAAAGACCAGCTGGTAATTTAGTTTATGTAATAGACATTGAGAAAGAAACACTACATTGGGTTTGTGTAGAATACTGAGCCAAGCACTAATGGAAAATATATTTTGCTTCTGCTTCAGGAAGACCATAGACATTTCCCTCGGTTAAGCAATGAGTAAGCCTTTTGTGTGCATGTGAGAGTTTTGTGCTCTGTCTGTGCATGTGTGTCCTCAGTCCCTCACAAGGACCCTTTGAATCAGATCACACAGCTCGCTTTGTGAGCCAAGGACTTCCGCAGATCCTGTCGCTTAACCCAAATGCGCACTGTGAATCTAACAGACTATCTGATCTAAGCAATATGTGAAATGTAGTGCGGGCTGCTAAATATTTCTTTTATTATACACTTTTATTAAAATATTCCAGTTATATGAATATTTCTTTTACAGTTTGAGGATATGTTGTTCCTTGTGAAGGGCTTTAGAATACAGTATGTTGTGTACCGTGTAACAAAACCGACCAGACATATACACTGCAAAAAATCTCAGCAAAAATGTAGTGGAAGTTGAAGTGAGCACATGGCCAAGACTAGAGAATGAGGGGATAATGGAACAGAGACCTTAGGGGGAAGAAAGTAAGTTCCATCCCAAGCAAGTCCCACAGTCCTTTGAGACTTCGCGTCACTCGAATATGCCATCTGTTATCCATTCTTCATCACTGCTGTCCCTATCTTGAGCACATATTGCAGTGACCTGCTTTGTTACAACTATACTGTTCCAAAATCACTCGTACCAGCGAGCAATTAATCTACCAACACAGCCTGAGCACCAGCACTAACCAAAGGGGCAAGTTGGATATCAACTAAAAAATGAAAGATATCAGAGCCAGGACTTTCATGGGAAAAGGCAAATAAAGTCTATTTAACAATCATTAAATCCTCATGTTATTAATGTTGTATTATAAAAATGCAACAAAGGATAATGGACAGATATATTATTATTTTAACTTTAAGTTTAGTTTGAAGAATGGACATCCCATACTGTATGTCCCCTTTTACTCTGCCATTTGAAACAGGTTTTGTCCAAATCATTGCTTTTATTTCAGTGAGGGCTGTTGGTCTTCATTTTGTTGCACAAGCTCAGGTCACTCTGGATCATGATGTAAGCAAACTGCAGTTATTTATTTTAATCATATGTCTGTAATTAAACTGTAAAGACTTAAATGTCTGTAAATTTGCATCATATAATCTGAAATGGAAAACATGTTAACTGTGTTTAATTATGGCTGTTCTTAATTCCACCAGGATTTATATAATTTAGTGTGATAGTAATAATATTAAATGACTGTTTTAATTGAACAGACAAAAACTGAGATTATAGCAAGTCTAAAACGTAAGGTGGTGAATCACTTTGTCTCACCATCTTGCCTTTTCTTCCGTTTTACTGAGATTAGGCCTGCTAAGCAAACTGTAGGTAATTGTGAATCTCTCTCTCTCTCTCTCACTCTAATGCACACACAACACACACACACACACACACACACACACACACACACACACACACACACACACACACACACACACACACACACACACACACACACGCACGCACACACCACTAACCAATGCGACCTAGCCCAAAGTGACTAAAGTGACCAAGCCCCATAACTATGTTTTTTTTTTTTTCTTTAAGAGAAGGAGTAATGGCACAGTGTATGCAATCTCCAGGGAAAGCCTATTTATAACTATGCAAATATATATGAGAGACATATACAGTATTTTACCTATGTACCAAAATGGAGTTACAATGAAACAATAAAGATGACATGTATACTTTCACATTTAATTCAAGAGGTTTGACAAAAATACCTTAATAAGACTAGCAACCATTTTACAGTGTGCTCCATTTTCACTGTCTCAAAGGTAATTGGCCAGTTTCTTGTGGCCTGTTTTCTTATATTTCACGACAAATGCACTAAAGGTCTGGTGTTAATTCTACAGTAAGTTTTGAATTTGGATTTGTAGCTGCTCATAGGAAATAACATGATATGGTTCAAAGAAGTGCTTATTCAAATGAAGGAGGTCATCTTTAGGATGGAAAATAGTCAAATCAAAGTGATAGCAGAAACTTACGGAGGGGCCAAAGCAACATTCACCAAAAGGCCTAGAAGACAACTAAAGTGGATGATCACAAAATTCATTCCTTAGTGAAGAAAACCCCTTCATAGCTAAGAATAATCTAGAGGAGTTATATTATCAATATAATCAAGAATCTAAGTAGTAGTCATCAACTGCTTGAATTATCAAGAAACATGTTCATGAATGTACAGTAAATACAGAGGGTTCACTTCAAGATCACTGGTAACACTTAAAAACAGAACGTCCTGATTATCAACCAATAAAAGCCTGCCCAATTCTGATGTAGATTAACTAGTACCAGAATGTTGGAGGAGAAAATATGAACAGGGAAAAAAAGATTGGAGGATGTGTTAAGGAAGGGGCATGCAATGCTGCCAATGGAACTGGGTCACTGGTCTTTATATGAGGTGTGACTACTGATACAAGCAGCAGGATGAACTGAAGTGTACAGAGCAATAGTTCCAGCTCAGATTCAGTCACATGCTGCAATACAAATAAGACAGAGCTTCACATCTGGGTACTGACCCAAAACATCCTTCAAAATCAACCCAATGCAAAGAAATTAAATTTTCTAAAAAGGCCAAATGTGTAGCCTTTCTAAAATAAATGTCTGTAATTCTTAAAACCTTTATATACAAGCTGAAAGTGTACAAGTCAATTGCATATTTATTCCTTCATTGCGGCGTTACTATCCTTTGTGATAGTGGTGAACCATCAACTTTGCAAAGGCAATAATATTGGAAACTTATTATAAATGACGATGTGGGGAGAGGCACAGAGGCACAGAATTTCAAAACAGTTTCGATGTCCATATACTTATGGACCTAACTGTGTGGTTTATAATTTGTCACCAGTTCACATGTGGAATTACAATTTTACAAATAAATAAATAAACTGAGAGGGTTTTAGTGTATTTCCTGCATTAGAGCGACAGCCACTGCTGCAAGGCTAAAACTGGCCCTGAGTAATGATGCTAGTGGCCTATTTTAATGACCCTCTCAAATGAACTACATTTCAGTGTGGCACACCACGGAGAAGACTAGACATAAAAACCAACCACTCTACAGACATTCTCACATACCAACCACTCTATAGACACATACAGAAATAGACTCAACACACTATACACTGGACAATACGTCAGTGTTGACATTTGTTTTACAGCTTTTACAATGTACATGAATTCAACATGAATGTGGGAATTGACATATAACATTATTTTATGTCACGGCTTCAAATTCAGTTGTGGCGCACAGGCAGATTTATATCATATAATATGTACACACACACACACACACACACACACACACACACACACACACACACACACACACATAATCCCAGCTATTTTTTAATGACGTTACAATTATTTAGCTATTTTGAAGTAAAAAAAGTTTGAGGATTTTGTTATTTTAAATACACAGGTACTTTCATACTGTACAGTCTATTCCTGTACAGTATGAAACAAAATGTACAAAATGCAACAAAACGACAAAAGATATCACAATGTTATTCAATGTTAAAGTGAAAGTAGCTTCAACTACAGAGAAACTACATTCAAGATAATTTTTTTTATTATTACCAGACACATTATCAATAATTAACAGAAACACATACAAGCATATTGCCAATAAATTATGCATTGCATAACAAGGCGAACATAATTAAAAGTGTTCCTTATGTGTGGTGTTAAGAAAATAAATTTGCAATATGTTGTACTTACTTAATCTAGGCTTTTGCTTGATTATTTCAATAATTTAGTTACTTATAGGTTAGTCGGTGTAAAAATGAGCAATGCTTCCACAACTTTCCTGATACTCCATTCTCTAATACTCAGTAATATCTGAATACTGAATAATTGTGCCAGCAATTTATTATAAATTGTACACCCCTAATTGTACTTGCTTCCATCTTCAGCAATGCTCTAAATAAAAAATCTAAGTCAAGAAACAGAGTTCCTATTTCTTTAATCACTGTAGAACTATGTTTTTGCACAATTATCCTGAGTATTAATATTCTAATGAACCCCCCCCCCCCCCGGCTTTTTCTAATATGGGTTCAATATCCTGTTACGAAATAAACCAGCTTTAAGGTCATTTCTGTATTTGCATAAGCACACAATGTCCATAATCACTAGCTAAAACACAGTCACCTAACATCAACATTTATCTCCACAACCAAATCTTATATCAAAGATATTGTTGCCTCTAGTCCTGATAGTACAGTAGTACAGAATGATCATTTTATACCATGCCCTGCCCCCTTCAATGTAAACATCACAAAGTTCTGCGGTATTAATGGGTATAAAGTTGTTGCTATGCTAATATGCTTGAGAGCTAAATATAGTACACTGCTATTACAAGCTCGGGGGGGGGGTACAATGAAAACAAGCCTGCGAAATAACAGAGATGTTATTAAAATATACCCAGAGGTCCAAGACACCACAGCAATAAAACATAAAAGTAACTCCTTTAAAAATATGACATGAAAATAAACTCTTGCCTACAAACTGTTATTTTATTTTAGACTTCACTGGAAGCTTTAAGGCACTTAAAGCCAGCTATTGCAAGCAAAAGTAATTGCCTAACAGTCTTCCGAATTGATTTCATCTTTTAAGAAACTTAGACATGCCATATATTTTATGCAGACTTACACATATTACTCACTAGGTATGAATACTGTTCACATTTCCTTTATGCACTTTGGATTTAGCTGATTAATAAGCCACTAAATGGCTTATGCTCTGATCACTTGTGAAGCTCTTTTGATATCTTAGTTAACCCATTTATTTGCAAATACAGAGGTTTGTGCTGAATATTAGTTCATACAAAATAGGAAGCCTACTTTAAGGGTTGGGTTCTGTCCCAAAATACTTTTTCCATATAAGGTACCATATGTATGTCTGAAAAATCTAGCTATTATTTCTAGAAGGCAATTTAAACTTATTAATAATAATAATAATAATAATAATAATAATAATAATAATAGTGTGTATCATAAAAATGTATCAGAAGCACATTATCATGGCAATGATAACTGTAACTAAAAAGTCTTGCCTAAACTGCCTGGCCAAAAATGGTCAAGCTGCATCAAGCAAAGACTTGCTATTCTAAGGATATCCCATGAAATTACTAGACCTGGCTTATAAAAGGTCCAACACATAATTAAAATCTGGAAGGATGGCGCAAAAACTGGGAAAAAATGTGTTCAAAAATAAAAATGCTTACATGAACAGAGATTACTTAAATGCTAGATGATGGTGCACCATAAAAACTGACACTAGACATTTCAACACACACGCAATGGTTAGGAAACCTCACCAAAATTGTGATAAATCATCTGTGTGGCCATAACAAAACCACTTGTTAGTAATACTGCAAAAAAAAAAAGGTTTTATTTTTTTAATTATTTTGGGAAGCATAAACAAGGGATCATAATGATTGAATGGAAAAGCAATGGAAAAGGTGTGCTCTAATGAGTCCAGAGCACCTTAAATGATACACCCATCATGCAAAGTGCCGACTGTACAAGCCTCTGGAAGCAGTGTCATGATCAGCGGTTGCTTCAGTTGGTCAGGTCTAGGTCATCCCTGATTAAATGGGCATATGCACAGTGACAATAAGACTTATCAGGCTCAAATTGCAAAAGAGTGTTCCTGGGTTGAATGTGAAATCATTTTCACCCTAGAATTGGCCGCCACATTGCACGCTGTAACCAAAGCTAAAGGCTACAAAATTAAATCTTAGCCTGTGTGACTTTTTTATTTTGAACAGGCAGTGCAATTCTCCATTTAGCCTATTAGCACAACTGGTTCTTATCAGTAATGGCCATTTATCAAACTAAATAATCAGATTTGTATCTATATTTATTATATAATCTCTTCCTTTATTTATTATAATTTTTTAAAATAAAAACTGCATACTGAATTTCCCTAAAATTGTGGTTGTTTATCATGTTTACATTATATCTGTAATGAGTAACTAGTGTTAATTTGAATATGCTTACGATTGACATCTTTAGACGGTTTTTGCTTTTGGCGGTAAGTCAAATGCCCATTTAAAACCTCCACCAGATAAACACACGACAGTGTAATGCATCACTAATGGGAGGTTAGAAAAGGGTGTATTCCATGTCATCATTTATATAACTTGGTGCTATTTCATAGTATGGGATTTTCAGCTTTATTAGTGTGCATGGAAATTTTAAAGATAGGTTAGTAACCAATTTCTGTTCTTTCCTCGTAGGACAATGGCCAAGTAAGCCAGATTCTTCAGTGCTTGAGTCTGGCTGCATCTACAGTGAGATGGGAGCATGACTCTTCCCACGGCCATGCAAAGAGAACAAAGGATCCTCTATATTACAGTATCACAAAGCAACAAAAGATGAAGTATAGTGTAATGCACTCTCGATGTTCTTTGCAGAAAACTCTTACCAGAGTTGTTTTTAACTTTACTTTCTGCTAATTCTAGGACATTGAACTCCTCACATTAGTTTTGCTTTGACTGAGAGTAGGAAAACCTCATTTGTGATTCTTTAACATAGAGTTAGGCAATAAGGCCCAAAAGATTATTACTATATTTGCATTTATTATTGGTTGCCTGGAAATCTAATTGACTTGGCTAGTAAGTGGTAAGTGACTTAATGTATTAATGTATGCTTAGTGCATAAAAACAGATGTCTTTTCCATGCTTGTCTCTGCCTGTGTAGTTGTGTTTGTCTTGTCTTGGATAACTTACCACACTAGCCTCAGCCTACCATTGTTCTTGCTTTATCTCGATTGTGCTGTTCATGACACACTTGTTTCATATTGATTATTGCTTACTGTATGTTGGGCTAAAAAGACATTTGACCCTAGCCAGGAACATTGACTGGAAGATATGAACACACCTGGGATGGGATACAGGTCCATCATATGGCATCTTACACACATACAGACATACAGTACACACACACACAGAAACACACACAGCCATTCAGACCTCGCGGCAATTCATAGTCAGCAATCCGCATACCAACATGTTTTGGGAAGTGAAGTAGAGACAAAAGAAACCAGAGGAAACAAGCATTGCTCAGGATCAAACCAGTAAACATGAAAAATGTGATGACAAGATGTTAACAGAAACAAAAAAGCAACATGCACTAAGCACTTTGATATGCACTGCACTGCCAGCTGCACTCCTGTTTGCACTAATAGCCTGAGCCTGCAAAATATATACTGTAGCTCTCCTCGCTGTCCAATGTCTGACAACAAATTCATCGACAACCACAAAAAATGTATCGGTCTGAGTGAGATGTGAAAAAAGTGAGATACTATGCCAGTATAATGACACAAAATAGTCACTTTTACACTAATGCACATCACAAGCAAGGTCTAGCATTCTGACACACCGAAATACAAATAGTCATGCACAGTTCAAGAACTAAATATGACCGCTTGTACTCCCTCTCTCTTGCTGTAACACACATACATATGCACACACAGACACATACGCACAGCATTTATTTTGGACCAGTTTGGCCTAGTGATGGCTCTGCCACTATGTCACGTGGCAGTCGCAGCGAAGACATTCATGGCATGCTGAACAACTCCATCTGAACAGAGTAACAGCTGCACAGCAACACTGGTGCCTTGTAATTGAAGAGCCATCAAAGAAATAGATAGGAAATGACCAAAAACCTGAATCCCATTCATGATCATGCTTCGTCCTTCACAAAGATTTTAATTATTGATTTGAGCTGGATTTTTTAAAAGAGGGCTTAGTTTTATGAATCTTATGAATCAAACACATTAAATGGTAACCTTACGCTAATTAAGAGAAATGAGTAAATACCGTTCTTACGCTGTTTGCTTTTTTCTGTTTTAAACTATTTTAAAGTTGCTATAAAAATAACCTGACTTGATACATGTAAAAGCAACTGCTTATTCAGCTTAACACATTAAGCTGATACTGAGTATCAGTACTGACCTGAAATGCTGTACTGGCAGTAAATTGGATTGGACATATTTTTCAATCCAAGCCACAGATGTATTTAATACTGTGAGCTTGTCATTTTGACTGACACATCACAAATGTTACCTGAACACGGAGCACAAACTGGGTTCAAGAATGTTGCATCATGATTCTGATGTTCTGTGCAGGCTAATTAACCCACTTTGTACCGTTCACATTACAATAACTAGGCAGAAAAACAAAGATTAAAAAAACAATATAGTGTATTTTCGAAGCACATGCAATTTTGTCCACTTCGAATGTCTTTATTCAGCTCACTAAGCAGAGGCTACAAAAATTATGCCCTATCATTTTCATGTGACCCACACTTATTAACACTGACGGCCTCTGAAAGCTCAAATGACAAGGTCATCAAGCATGTGACTCTGTGCCAATTCGTTTAATCTGCTAGTGAAAAAGTGATACAACAATCAGCTTGCCAATTAACCACACACTGAGGAGCTCTCAATAATGAATGAAGAAACCATTTTGATCTGCAGAACTCAAATTTTCCTTAAAAATCTTTGACTAAAAGACATCACGCATTTATGCACCTATAGTATTTTATAATTTTTATATTTTATATTTTCAGTCTCCTGGGATAGGCTCCAAGCGCCCCGAGACCCTATATACAGGATAAAGTGGTATAGACGATGAGTGAGTGAGTGATATTTTCCATACTTAATCAGGCTCATTTCCTCCATTAGAAGGAACAAATGGTACTTTCAGTTTATGACAGAGGAAACTGGGATGAATGACGAAAGAGAATTACAGAAATGGAATATCCACAGGGAAGAGCAGACTGGGGAACACTGGGAGTCAGGGAACAGACAAAGGGAGAGTGACGAAAGGCATTACAGAGAAAAGAGGACTTGAAACACAGAGTGCAGAAGGAACTTAAAATGACAGCTGTCCCGTTGTGTTTGAATAAGATGAAAAAAAAAAACAGAGAGATGGCCACTATTACATTTTATCTATAAGCCTCCTTAAAAATGAGCACAAATAAAACATTTTGAGACAAATTGTATACTAAAACATTGAAAACATACTGTAGTAACATATCTGACCTTGGTGGGTAGAGTTTCATGTCTTAAAATAACAACTGACTGTTGTTGTCATTAGTTAATTACCTAATGCCATATGTGTTATTTAACAGTTTTTGAAATTTCCAGTATTGTTCTACAATGTAGAAAATGAATCACATACATACATACATACATACATACATACATACATACATACATACATACATACATACATACATACGTACGTACATACATACATACATACACACAAACCAAACACATTAATACTAAATACATTATTAAAAACACCTAAACTCATTCATGAAATTTTCTAATCATGGACCCCTCCTGCCTTCTGCCAACTCCAGGTTGGCAGATGTGGTTTGTTACTATGAGGAATGTTTTCTTGACGCACAATCATTCCTTGAATGCCACTGCCTATTTAAGTATTGTTGCTGACAATGTGCATCTCTTCATGGCCACAATTTACCTTCTAATGCCTATTTTCAGCATGATAATGCACCATGTCATAAAGCAAAGTTCTGTCAACCTTTTTTTCATGAACATGACAATGAATTACATTTTCTCTCTTTTTTTTTTTTGGATGGGAGATTAGCAGCATAGTAGTGCACCTGCAGGAATTGTGTGATGAAATCATGCCAAAATCAACCTGACTCTGAAAAAAGATGTTGTAACATTTTGTAAATCTCGTCTAAAAAGAATCAAAGCTGTTTGAGGTCAAAGGTCAATCCTACCCAGTATTAGTATAGTGTTCTTAATAAAATGAAAGCTTAGTGTACAAACATAAATAAGGCAAGGTACTGTACAAAAATTGTATTAAATAAATATAGACAAAGACTTCACAATTTGTCTAGTTCATCTAAGCAGGCTAAAAAAATCTGTCTCTTATATGAAAATCCTAATCATCAGTTAATTCAATACTGAGTTACATGGCTTTCACTCATTCCTAAATTTGATCCCTAACCAGTGTAAACACAAGATTGAAGAAAATGGAAGAGCCTTCATCAAAACGTTTGGTATGATGGACAATTTGCCATTTCAAAAATTCTCATTGGAATCGCAATGGATTTATATATTTATATAGTCATGTGCGCAGGTTAGTACTTCCATTTTAAATCCTATGTGTTTTTGTGTAAAACCATCATTTAAAAAATCATCTGATCGTAGCAGATCTTAGTATTAGGCAAATAAAACCTTAGACAAACAATAACATTTAACTTTTTTACCGTTCAAGTATTATTTATCTAACAAAAAATAAGCCAAAAATAATTTTAAAAAACATGTAGGCAATACTTACCCCCATGGCTCAATGGCTTGTAGATTCACCTTTAGCACAAATAACTAAGCAGTTGTTTCCTGTGTGACTTTATCAGTCTCTCACATCATTGTGGAGGAATTTTGGCTCATTCTTCTTTACAACATTGTTCAGTTTATGGTCTTAAGTTTTTGGGCTTTCACTTATGCATATCTCTCTTAAGGTACTACCACAGCATTTTAATTCGGTTGAGGTCTGGACTGTGACTACGCCATTCCAACCTTGATTCTTTTTTTCAGACATTCTGATTAAAGTTAATGGTATTCTGATTAAAGTTACTGGTATTCAGATCATTGTGCTTTGGCATGACCCAATTTTGACCAATACTCTAGAATATTCTGGTATACAGAGGAGTTCATGGTTGACTGAATGACTGCAAGGTGCCCATGTTGAAATGTGGCTGCAAAACATGTCCAAATCATCACTCCTCCCCCACCATGCTTGACAGTGGGTATGAGGTGTTTCTACTGAAATTCTGTTTGGTTTTTGTCAAAAATGGGTCTGGACATTAAGACCAAACAAATCCACTTTAATCTCATCTGCCCATAGGATATTGTTCCAGAAGCCTTGTGCTTTGTTCAGATGCAGCTTTGCAAACCAGTCATGCTTCCATGTTATGTTTAGACAGAAGAATCTTTCTCCTGGAAATCCTTTTAAATAATTAAAAGAAAACAGTACTTGTTCAGTCTTCTTCTAATTGTGCTGTCGTGGACATGCACAGAGAGGCCTGTAGGGTCTGAGATATAGCTCTTGGGGACTTTTTTTATTTCTTTGATCATTGCGAGGTCTTACCTTAGGGTGAATGTGCTGGGATCTCCACTCCTGGGAGGACTGGCATCTGCCTTAAGTGCTTTCCACTTGTGAATAATCTTTCTCACTGTAGAATGTTGAACTTTAGCAATAATTGCTTCTCTAACATCCTTGCTGATTTTAGAGAATCTCTTGGCATTACAGTAACACAAACCTGAATGTTCCAGACCAGCAAACTGCTTAAAGTTATGCTTTTATAGATGTCTGCATACCTGCTGATGATCAAGTTATCAACGGCTAATGATTCCAAGCCCCTAATTGCACATGCTTTTTTTATTGGCTTAATTTTTGTTTAATAAATAATGACACAGTGTAAAAAGTTATATGATGTTGTTTGTGTGAGGTTGTATTTGCCTAAGACCAAGACCTGCTATAACCAGATGATGTTTATAATGTTTTTACACAAAAAACATAGAAATAAAGGAGGAAGTACTATCTTTCATTGTATTTCATTGACATTAAGTGGTTGGATAAGGTCATTGACAATATATGAGTATTACACAATTAGAACCTGATGCAATTTATATTTGCATAAAATTTATTTTTTGGTTTAACAGTTAAAGCTTTGAATGATCTGAAAATAAATGTTTTAAGCCCCAAAACTGCCAAGCTGCCACTGTGGGCCCTTGAGTAAGGCCTATTTAACCCATCATGAATTACAGCTGTTTGAGTAAACCAGCTCTAGCTCTTTAGAGGTAGGCAGCCATACTGTATACAAAAGTCAGCAGGATTATCAAGAATCGCACTCCACTGATTAAGTAAAAATTGTAAAAATAGACAAAATCTTAAACCTAGTTCACAAAAGTAGATTTTGCATATTATGTACATTATTACAAATATAAATGAATGTCGCAAAATGCCTGCAAAAAGCAATATTTTTAGTTTAAGCCAAGATGCATTTTAACTGTTCACTTGATATTCAAAGACACATGCTTATTATTGTGCATACAAACAAGAATTGTATCCCCAGTGGCAAATTTCAGTGAGATTGCATCAGATCAGATAGTAGTGGATCTGTACCCAAACCTACCAGTCACGTTTTGTGAAGATTGCTTAATGTTAGTCATGACAAATGCCTGCTAAAATCTGTAAAGTAATTATATAATCTTCAAAAATCTACTTAAAGATTCGCACAATGATGCAGCATGTCAAATTTAATAGAAATAAGACTTAAAATTCCTGAGAAACAGTTTTCTAACTTTAACTCCACCCCATGGATGACAGCACACCAACCTTTGCATACAATCTCAGAATCTTCTCCTGTATTTTGCTTTTATGTAAAGTTTCATGCAAACCCATGCAATTTACAATCTGCAATGCAATACATCTCAAAATATTAGAAAATTATGGACATTTATTGTAATTTAATTGTGTAATTTTTAAAGTGAAATCAGTCATTTATTCCAGATTCACTGCATATAAAGTGAAATATTAACTTTTTTTTTTTAACTGGCTTACAGTTTAAGAAAATCAAGAATTCTGTATAAAAATATTAGAGTATTTTGGAAGATCAAGTATTTGGTCAGCAAACCAGTTAGTGGTAGTTTTGGCACTGTGGGCAGGGGCTAAACCCTGTTGGAAAAGGAAATCAGCATCCATGTAAAGTCTGTCAGCAGACGGAAGCATGACGTCCTCTTAAAGCCCCTGGTAGATGGCTGTGTTGACTTTGGACTTGATAAAACACAACAGACCAACACCAGCAGATGACATGCCACCCATAATCACCAGAGACTGTGGAAACTACTTCCTGGATTTCATGCAACTTGGATTCAGTTCCACTCCAACTCTCCACCCAGACTCTGGAACCTTGATTTTCCAATGAAATGCAAAATTTACTTTCATCTGAAAAGAGGACTTTGCACTACTGAGCATCAGTCCAGTTCTTTTTTCCTTAGTCAGGCTGAGATGCTTCTGTTGTTGTCTCTGGTTCAGTAGTTACTTGATTCTAGGAGTACAACAGTTGTAGCCCATTTCATGAAGACATCTATGTGTGGTGAATATGCTTTTTACACAACACTGTACAAACAGCCAGCCCTTTTAGCTCTTCGAGCTTACACTACTTGTGAAAGGTCTCGATGATCATCTTCTGGAAAACTGTCAGCAGTCCTCCCCATGATTGTGGTTGTGTGTATTGAACTAGATTGTAAGACACGCTGTATTTATAAGTAATTTACTCAAACTGAAAATGAAATAGTGTAATATTCTGAGATACTGGATTTTTGTTTTTCATGAGCTGTAAGCTGTAATCATCAATATATATATTTCACTATTGTCACCGTTCCACCTTTAAATTAAATTCCAAAATTTATTCATTCATTCATTCCACAATATTCTAGTTTTTTAGATGCATGTGTACAGCTGTTTGATTGCAGTACATTAGACTCTGCCTTATTAAGATATATTGAAATATGGCAATTATTTAATTTAATTATACTCAATTATTGAGTGTAAATCTGATTAAGCATTAAGCATTGTAGCACAAATATTTAAGTGAGAAATCTGAATGGTTCTTGAGACTTGAGAACCCAAATCATTAGGAAAAGTACTTTCTTTATAAGACTCACAGTTCATGAGACGAATGACCAAATGCATGAAAAATTACAGCACTACCATTAGGTCAAAGGGAGGGTATATTACGTGTATGACTAACAGTTTGGTATTCATATTTATGTTTACATAAGGGTGTACATAAGAGACCCCTAAAAATCACCAAATGTCAACAAGTGTGTGTATACAAGAATACTGAGTATATCAGGCAGAAAGTTGCTTACCCTGAGAGCCTCAATGACCAGGTCTCTGGCCTCCAGCTCACCCTCCATGATGCTCAAGAGGGTCAGGAGCTCTGGCTTGCTCAGATTGTCCATGTTCAGCTCACATTTCTGAAACACACAGACAGAGAAATGTGGGCAATTTGGCAAGAAAACAGCTTTTCTAGTTATGGACAACTGCTTAGATAATTGATGGTGAAATGACAAACCTTATAATTACAGCCTTTTATGGAATGAAATACAATAAAGACAGTACAACCGCAACTTTGAGTAAAATGATAAAAAGACAATCACTGCTTAAAGGTTAAGAGGGCAGATACACGCTGCCTAAAGCTGTATAGTGATTAATTTAACCACAAGCTAATGGCTTTCAAAGACAGACTCTCTCTCTTGTATTTCTCTCTTTAAACTCCTTATAGGACTTTAAGGAAATGCTGCAGGTTTTAACTAAGCTGATTAAAAAGTGCTTTTATCACTGCAGATTTTTTCATCACCGCAGAGTTGAATGCCACACCGCATTCACATGACAGAATACTTTATCTGCTATAGTGTGGCATCCTTTTTCTGTTTAGTCCAATGTGCTCTTTTGTCATGGCAATGTTAGATCGATTTATCAGATGTTTGTGTTGTTTGTAGTTTGTAAACAAAGTAAAAGCATTAGGTTATATCACCGCAAGTATAATTTTTTTTGGTTGATGCCAATGTGTTGATATTTTAGTTGGACGCAAGCCATTTTTTCAGTTTGCATTCTGTTGCTATTTTCATGGTCATAAATTAACTCTACACTGACATGGAACTCAAGAGGGGTGTGATATTTAAATTGTGCCAATACAAATCAACCCCCAACACCCACCCGGACCTGCACAGATGTAGAGATAATAATATATATTTTTTTGTTTTACCTAAGCTGTTGTAAATTGTGCATAATTTTTGTAGATTGTCGTGTTTAAAAAAAATAAAAAATAAAAACTTTAACAAAATTAAAAAATGTACTTCCATCCAAGTCTCTAAATATTAACATGAAATATGCTGAAGTCAGAAAACTCATTTGTTGAAAGGTTGTCACTTAGTCGGTTACTTCTACTACTAAATAGCAATACAATTCTCTAATCTAATTTAATCTAAAGGTGCGTCTTTACAAAGACTGTATCGCTGTGCTGCACTGCATGCCCTCAGTTTTAAGAGGGAATGAGAGTGGCTGATCTCAGCAGCATACCCAACCACACCTCCTATAATGTATTCATCCAACCACAACCCATATTTTCCATTTGCAATCGTCTTCACCACATGCAATATAATCACAAATAAGAAAAAAGGGCTATATTTCCCGATACAACATTGCTTATCAAAATTCAGTGAATTAATATGAAGTACTTTGTTTATTACATTGTATTGTCATGTTCATTTTATCTAACACCACTACTGCGAATGTCATTTGTTCACTGAAAAGATTTCTTGCATGCTGTAATTTTATCTAACAAAATTTAAATTTCCAAATGTTTCATAAACAAAATCAATAAAAAAAATGGCAGTTACCAGTTCATAGTGGCAGGCAGTTGTCATTTAATATACTTCAATCTTTTCTGAATTAAAAAATACACTAATTTGGAACCTACATTTATTAAATCAAACTGACATAATTTATTACAAACTGCAAAATATTCAGTATTTAAAAGCAGAGAAAGTGTCCTTAAAATCTGTCTTTCGTTAGATATGATATATGACAGTGATAAAATATATAATCAATAAGCTTTCTGCCTGCAAGTAGCATTTTCTAGCCTGGTGCTCTGGGACTATTACGAGTTTCCAGGAAAACAACTGAGTCGGTACCTTTGAACAAGATTTACTGGCAATCTAATGTGTGTGTGTGTGTGTGTGTGTGTGTGTGTGTGTGTGTGTGTGTGTGTAGGAAAAATCAAATATGTTTGACTTAAAGGTTTTTACTTGAACACAGATATCACAAGCTCATAGAATAGTATAGAATGGAAGATATTTTAACTTTTATAGCAATCTTTTGCTACAGATGTATAATGTATAATAAGTAATATTAAAAATGACCAATCGTAAGGGATTGTTTTATTATGTAACATGTAAACTAAATACATTTTTAACATAATGCTACCAAAAAGCACCCATAGGCAATGATCCGGAAATAGCTTGCTCTTGCAAATAAGATTTCCAGAAAATCTGGGGAGTCATGAAGGCTGTCAGATTTTTCTTTAATCCATTCACTACTTTGCTCCAAAAAGCTCATAGCTGTGACTGCTTTCCAGCCAGCCTGGAAAAAATGGTGTTACGCCCAGAAGGGATGCATGCAGGTACAGCTTTACTCAATTTTATTCAAATTATGAGAACTCATCTTCTTTAATATTAGGATTTTAAAGACCATAGCAAACTGAATTTTCATTTAAAATATTTCTGCAGAATTCAAGTTCTAACTTAAAGTCATTTAAATACCAACCACATATATTAAATAACTAATACAGTTACTGCCTGACAAACCTGAAAAAAAGAAAGTCCACAAAAAGGCACAAGGTTATGAGTACAATTAAGGACCTACTGTATAACTATGAAAACTGTCCCCACACACAGACCCTGTCCCCTATTAAACAGGCACTAATAGATCTGTTTTCGCTGGCATACATATGCGAGAATGAGCTCTAATAGAGATGAATGCTCACCCAGATTTTCATCCTGCATGAAAAGTTTAATCTTAAAAACAAGATTTCCAGTACTCCTGATGAAGTTTAATGCTCATTAAAATCCTTCTTCAGGGTATTAATTAAGTTGTCAGCAAACTACATTCTGTCAGAACTCTTTCTCTAACCAGATGGTACACCCACCCCGCATGTTCTTGTCAAAAGAAAATCCTTCTGTGAATAAGATCCTACTGAGAATAAACAAAAGACGTTCCTGCGTGGGCACAGCGAACAAATGACTTCGAATAAACACATGCAATACTTCCATACCCTTGCAAGCCCTTGAGAGGAGCCGGGATGAACCCAGAAGACAGAGATTTATAGCTGACACTGCGCAACCAGGGGATAGCGGTATACTCCGAACACCTGTTCTGTCAAACGGTAAACGTAAACGAGCCTCAGGCTGTTAAAACAGCTCAGACTGGCTGTATGACATGCTACTATGTCAGCTGAGTCACTGAAATTCAGACCAATTTAGAAACATCTCCAGTGAACATACCCCAACCGCCCCCAGCCCTCCTCGTCTATTCTCTTCCCAGCCCTGCGCACAGCCTTTCGTGATTTCTTTCACCTACTCGTTTCTATATATTTAAACGCACACACAGTTTAATGCACTGCGATTGTTTATCTATTAATAGATGCAACCTTGTCACAGTAAATGGTTTCTTGAATGACAATTTCGAAAAAATGGCCGGTGTGATAACATCAAATTGAATAGCACGGTGATCCAGGGTAAACAGGCCCTCATGCACATTATGGACAAACCTATCAAATTTAAAGGCTTTAAATTAATCAGCATTTTGTCCTCCTGAGACTAAGATCCATTTTCATAAGAGCATGGTGATCATGTTTGTGAACTGAATGTCAACACCATGATCAGAATGTCTGTAATGCAATACTGTATAAATATTCATCTCGATTCTGTTTTGGATATCAAGCAAAGAACATTCTCTCCAAAGAATAAAGGCCTATTGGTGCCTACATGTGTGTAAATATGGGTCAAGGTTTGGAACAGGTTATTGATCAGAATATAATTCAACGGTAACTCATACACTGTTATGTTCGTTTACTCAAATTCATGCTTGACCAGCAACAGTTCATTCTGTCATCGTTCATTATACAGGGTCAAAAATATCCTCATCCTTCAAATCATACCCCGTGACCAAGGCATTTAAACAAAAATGTTCACGCAGCATAAATAAACAGATGAAACAATAAGGATCACACTGATCTGCTTCAAGAGGAGACGATGGAAAAGCCCTTCAAGCTTCATTATGACTGCAAAAAGGAATAAATAAATAATGAAATAAATAAATGAATCACTGCGCCGCTGCATACTGAGGAGAACGCCAGACTGTAGCTCGGAATTAGATTTCCTAAATGGAAATAACCAGCAACGATACGGTGTTATAAACCACAAAGTAACAGAATATCGTTTAAGTGTCTATTTTTATGTTTTTCTTTTCTTTTTGAAAACAGTCACAGGCTCACCAGGATTCTGTTGGAGCAGCAGCGCGGTGATAAATACGCAAAACCCTCTCTTATTTCAGCGTCTTTCTGCAGCTGCAGGCTTATTATCGGAGAGCTTAAAGAGAAAAGCACTAAGTGCGCGCGCGCGTGTGTGTGTTATCTCACCGTCTCGACGCTTCCATGGCCAGCGGTTAGCAGTGTTTGCAGCGGAGGCGGCTGCTCCCCTTTCGCTCCCTCCGACGCCATGTTCTTCTCTCGGTAGCGGTCCGATGGAGTGAGCGCGCCACACACACCGTCAACACACGCATCCGGCACGGATTTAACCACAAGCGAATCGCTCACGAACGGAAAAAATTATACATATATTCGTATTTACATGCACGCGAAACGTGAGTTCAGTACAGACCGGACGGTTGCAGGAGCAGCCCGAGGATCTGAGCTTAGGCGTGAAGCGAGGCGTATTCCAGCTGCTAGTGTTTGTGTGTGTGCGCGCGCGCGCTGAACCTGACAGAGCTCTATACACCGGAGGGGGGGGGGGGGGGGGGGGGTGACGTGAACCCCCCCCATTCGGGAGTGACGTGAACGCGCGCCATT
>JAAGKR010000422.1:34929-58042 GCA_011419295.1 Clarias macrocephalus
TAAATATGAATCTCTCGATTAGAACATTTTGAAAATCACATTAAAACATTAATTCGAGGTAACCGGTCAGTTGAGAGAGTGGACCAGCACTAGATAAAGATAAACTGCATGCACTTGAATCATTACGCAAACCAAACAAAACATCCAGTACTAAACCGTAATTCAAATATGTGTATCGTTACACCCCTAAATTGTATAGTATATTTTTGGGCATTTTGATATATGTAAATATGTAATTGTATATTTGGAATACAGTGCCTGGCAAAAGTATTCATACCCCTTAAACTTTTCTCCATTTTGTCACATTACAACCACAAACGTAAATGTATTTATTTATTTTTTGTGATTCAACACATAGTGGCACATAATTGTGAAGTAGAAGGAAAATTATTTTAAAAAATTTTACAAATAAAAATGGCGTGCATTTTTGTTCAGCCTCCTTTACTCTAATACTTTAAGAAAAATTCAGTGGAACCAATTGCCTTCAGAAATCACCTAATTCATACCACCTGTGTGTAGTTCAATCTTAGTATCAATATCACAAGCTTTGAACATCTCACGGAGCACTGTTCAATCCATCATCCAAAAATGAAAAGAGTATGGCACAACTGCAAACCTACCAAGACATGATCGTCCACCTAAACTGACAGGCCAGTCTAAGAGAGCATTAATCAGAAAAGCAGCCAAGAGACCCCTGGTAACTTAGGAGGAGCTAACGAGATCCACAGCTCAGGTGGGAGACTCTGTCCACAGCTGTTCATCGTGCACTCCACAAATCTGACCTTTATGGAAGAGTGGTCAGAACAAAGACATTGTTGAAAGAAAGCCATAAGAAGTCCAGTTTGCAGTTTGTGACAAGCCTCACAGCAAACATGTGGCAGCATCGTGTTGTGGGGATGCTTTTCTACAACAGGGACAGGGATGAGTCAGGGTTGATGGGGAGATAGATGGAGCCGAATACAGGGCAATCCTAGAAGAAAACCTGTTTGAGTCTGCAAGAGACTTGAGACTGGGGTAGAGAGTCACCTCCCAGCAGGACCCGAAACATACAGCCAGAGCTACAATGGAATGGTTTAGATTGAAGCATATTCAATGTTAAAATGGCCCAGACCTACTGTAAATCCAATTGAGAATCTTTGGCAAGACTTGAGAATTGCTGTTCACAGATGCTCTCCATCCAATGGACTGAGCGGAAGCTATTTTGCAAAGAAGAATGGGCAGAAATGTCACTATGTGTCTAGATGTGCAAAGCTGGTAGAGACATACCCCTACAGACTTGCAGCTGTAATTGCAGAGAGATGGTTAATACA
Source organism: Clarias macrocephalus (assembly GCA_011419295.1). Lineage (NCBI taxonomy): Eukaryota > Metazoa > Chordata > Actinopteri > Siluriformes > Clariidae > Clarias > Clarias macrocephalus. Next base: position 36,240 of record JAAGKR010000422.1, read on the forward strand.
AAGTATTGACTCAGGGGCTACAGGAGTACAAATGCTTGCCACACTGTTTAAAAAATTATTTATCATTTTCCGTTTCACAATTATCTACCACTTTGTGTTGGTTTATTACATAAAACCCCATTAAAATACATTTACGTTTGCGGTTGTGATGTGATGAAATGTGGAAAAGTGCAAGGGGTATGGCTTGCAGGCCACTCCTTGTTCTTCTCCACTGCAGCCAGCTGAGGGGGGCTGTGAGTGTGTTTTTAATGCATTTTCCATATACAGTATCAGACGCTTGGGGGTGCTGGTTAGGTTTGGTAAGATGTGTTTACTGGATCCTGCTTTTGCAAGCACACACACACACACACACACACACACACACACACACACACACACACACACACACACACACACACACACACACACACACACACACACACACACACACACACACACACAATCCTCTCTTGCTTGCATGGAGCCAATGGCACAGTGTCTGATTCTGACAGCTATCATACAGTAGTTCTTCACATTGCATGCATTTATTACATATACAGTATAGCACAGCCAGAAACTGACAATATGTCCTCCCTGAGATCTACTACTTATTTCCTGTATTATATGTTTATTATACTTTTCTTATCCTTATCTCAGAGAGCTTCAGCACAAAAAAATCCAATGCACTCATTCAGTTGGTATGTACAGTATGTGTACAAGTGGCAAATACAATCTCTTGAATTTTTAATCTTATATGTTGTATCTTGTGTAAAACTATATATTTCTTGATGTTTACGAGACATTTTATTCTTGCCAGCATGAGCAAACTCCTCAGAGTGCCACATGCTCTGCTCTATTTATTTCCCATGACAGCGAAAGTATCCACTATCCTGTACCAAGGCATGACATTAGGGCTTAAGTATCATGTGAGTCATTTAAACAAAATGTCTGTAGAGTTGTTGTTTCTATGAAATGGATGTTTTTTCCCCCTGTAAGGTGCATTATGAGATTTTTGTTAGTAGCCCTTGGAATGTTGTTTATTAAATTTTGATCTCTCCAAACCCCCATTTCTACATGTAAAACTCATTACCCACTAGGGGGTGGTGTTATATAAAAGAAAACCAAATAATAATAATAATAATAATAATAAAGAATAAAAACAACTTTTATTTACAAGATGCAGCACATACTTGTGACGCTTATATTAGCAGTGGGGTTCAGGGTGTTCTTTGCTTTTATTATGTTCTGAAATGAGGGCGTGGGAGAGAGAAATCGAGAGAGAAAGAGAGAGTTTCTCATTTCCACATTTTATTATTACTCAAAATGTACTATGAACTATGTTATAAGGAAACCACCATTAAAAAAACATTGACAATGGTTCACACGGACCAGTCATGATATTAACACATTAATGTTGGTTAGAAGTTATTTACCAGTAAACTGGTTACACTATCATGGACACACAAGGTTCACCCATGCCGTCAGGAACCAAATCCAGCTCTTACATAACCCACAGAATAACCAATAAAGCACAAACTGCGAGAAAAAAGAAAATGCTGGCCATATTAGAGAGGCACCAGAAAACCCAGTGCATCATATGCACAGCATGCAGAGGGCCCAAGACTACTGACCCAGTCTGGAAACACCTCAGATCCCAATCTGGTTGGGCACCCATGGGATACGCTTGACAAACATATCCAATCCATAGAGGCCTCACTCCACAACCCACAGCACCCAAAGGACCTCTTGGTCCCAGTGTTTTGGTGCTCCTTCCTTTACTTCCAAGCCCTGTGGCCTTATCATATTTTTCTACTTTTATAGAATTGTAGATCATAGTCTGACCAAGTCTCTCTGTTGAGCAAGGGGTATTTTTGCCGTTCAATATACAAAAAGAGCTTCAAAAGCAACACCCAATTTTAATTCCCAGAAAAATCTTGTAATAATGAAGCAACCTCAGATTACACTCTGATGCGCTCTGTAAAGCTCTTCTGAGAGATATGTATCTAATTAGAGCCTTTATAATCCAAAAGCAGCTCTCTTTGCCTCCCAGGCATGATTTACAGTTGACTGATTGTTGAAATGAAAGCTTTGTTTTCTTACAAAAACAATGATGTCATCCACAGTCTTGCATGATGGAATAGATAAACACCTTGAACTAAAAGAGTGATTCATTGTCTTTCTCTATAGATATCAAAAGATAAGGATCAAACTATCAGTTAACATGTGTACCTTGTTACTTTTAGGAAGAATATATATATCTCTTTTACCCTCTTCATCACTGTGCATGTTTTTCTCTGTTTGCTCGGTTGCTGTGCAACATTACCCTGTTTTGAGGCCTTTATACAAGTCCATGTCATATCTAGCCTGGTAACAATTACTAAGCAGAAAGACTCAAATACAGCTTTTCAATTCATGCCAAATTTCCTAATTATATTTTGCCTGTATGCAGAATTAGATTTCCGCTGACTTATTACATCATTCCATTCTCCTGGGATGCCTTGGGAGTGTGGTAGGTTTTGTTGGCACAGCGTAGCACATTGTGTTATGGTATTTCTTTTTTTTTTTTTTAGTCAGGAATTCAGGCAGTGTGGGTTTTACAGGTTAGTGGACATTTTCAGTTCCACGGCCGCCCTTAAAAGGGGCCCAGTGGCTGGAATTTCTGATGTGGGAGTTTACGAGGCTGCCAGGGGTTTTCAACACACCAGTGCTTGTTAAATGGGTTTCTATTTAAAAAACATAAAAGCAAACTAACACTGCACAATCAGCCCTGCAGAATCCACATCCTTGATGATTGCAATAATAAAGTGATTAGAATTTGACTTTGTTGTTCACATAAAATCGGAGTTACAGCTAAGATTCACAATATGCTCTCTGTCTGAAAACTCTGAGATTATCTTACACGTTAAAGGTACAGGATATAAGATTTTTAAATTTCTACTTTGTGATAGAAAAATGCTGCAGTAAGAGTACCTTCACTCTCTCACTCATTGTCTATACTGCCTTATCCTGTATACAGGGTCATGTGGACCTGGAGCCTATCCCAGTGTAGAACACAAAGCGGGGTACACCCTGGACAGCATGCCAATCCAACGCAGGGCACACACGTACACACACTCATTCACAAACTACGGGCAATTTGGGAATGCCAATAAGCCTAATCTGCATGTCCAACCACATGATCTCTCATCATGTTGCTGAGTGTTTATCCTGCCTGAATATGGGCATGATAATATTTAATGTAGCTGATATGTAATACAAAGCACATTTCGTGCCAATTCTGATCTGACACCCTTGACACAATGCTGACTGTGAATTACTGTTAAAGGATTGTAGGATGCCATATAAGAGCTCAAGAACATCAGATAACTTTTTGCACTCTGACACAGAATTTTTTTTTATATACAGTAGTTTGAAATAAGAGCCTTGTCTACTCTTTTTTGACCTTTTGGTATACAGATCTGTGAAGGAGGACAGGGTGAGTAACCAAAGAGGTCTATGGTAAATTCTGTCCATGATTTAACTTACTAAAACTAAAGTTAAGCATTGTTACAACACCATACTGATCAGCCACAAGTGTGTACTGTATGTGTGTGCCCCGCGTGGGATTGGCAAGCTGTCCAGGGTGTACCACGCTTTGTGTCCAACGTTGCCTGGGATAGGTCCACATGATCCAAATCCAGGTCCACATAACCCTGTATACAGGATAAAGTATCAGCTGGTGAATTGAATAACATTGATTTTCAATTAGGTACCAATAAACTGGTGACAGGATCATTAGGCTCAATTATGCTTGCGGTGACCAACAGTCAGCCCATGTGGTCCAATCCAACAGAAAAGCTAATGTACAGTAAAACAAATTTCTGAAAGTGAAAGCTGGCCATGAGCAGCCCACCCAGTGCATCACAGCCTGCTGTGTATGGTGCCTAGGAAGCAAAGAACTCATGGTCATTGATCCAGATTCCAATTTCTTTAAATTTCAGTCTGATAGAGCATCCATGGGATGTGCCGGACAAACAAGTCTGATCCATTGAGACTCACTCTGCGGACCCAAAAAATATTCCGCTAATTTTCTTGGGCCAGACACCACAGCACACCCCCAGAGGTTTTGTGGACTCATGCTCTGAAAGGAAAGAGCTGTTCTGGGGGCACAAGTGGAATCTATGCAATACTGGCCAAAAAGTCTTTGCATTTTAATATTATGGCTAATTATGGTTAATCTGTCTATAGACATATACGCTTTTTCTTTTGAGAATTAGCAACAGTAAAGAAATTTGTGAAGAAAGATTATAGCAAGAAATATAAAATTTCCTTCAAGCCTTTGCTATGACACTTGAAATTACTCTCATCTGTATCATGTTTCCACTCGAGAAGTTCCTATCATTTAAGTATTAAAATTTAAAGGAAGTGTTAGGGTACAAACAAGCATTAGGTTAAACGAATTGTACTTGGATTTTAAAGGACCTGTGTCAGAACTGTGGGTTCAGAAAATTCTCTTTTTATTGAAGATTCAGGTGCTAAAAAACAGGTTCAAGTTCAGGTCCTTCTGAGGCATTTAAAAATAATGCCAAAGCAAATATCTATGGAAGAGAACAAAATGATTTCTGATTTCTCAGATTTAAATAAATAACCTTGTAGAGAAACAACATGCATTTGTGCCACACTCTAAGAATGGGATTTATAGTAGATTCATTATATTAAAAGCACAGGATTGTGGACTAATGACTTTTAGGTCATGAGAAACAAGAATCTATCATCTGCTGACAGCAATATTGAAGGTTTCTCAACACCTACTGTATACAATTAATGTGGTGAAGAATGGTGATGGCAGCATCATACCACTGGGTGGAGGTCATCATCATTGGTAAAATGTTTCCTGTGTTGAAGAGTTTACAGAAAGTTTACAAATTTGTGAACCGAGTGTTGTCTCAAGCACAGATTAGATGCCTCAGGTGTGCTTGAATTAGAACACATTAAATACTTGGACCTTCTAGAGATCTGTTGATAGAGATGTTTGTCTGCATGACAGAAATGGAGCCAAGTGATGAAAATCCCTCTATTGATTGCAAGAAGCCTACAGAAAGATTTTGTGGGAGCAGGCACTGAACTTTCAATCTGCTCTACAAGGCAGATACTGAACACTGAAGGTGACCCTGGTACTGATGTACCTCACTACTGGCCCTAGAAAACAAGAAAAGTCAGCTCCAATATATAATAGTTAGCTCCAATACAAAAGGACACAAAAGTTTGGGAATACTGTTTAATAGACTGATGAAACAAAATTTAAACGTTTGGGATCTATGAATCAGCGATATGTTTGGAGGAGAAAGAATGAAGCACATGCAGAAAAGAGCACCCTGCCGACAATGAAGCATGGTGATGGCTTGGTGATGCTCTGGGACTGCGTTGCTTCCTCTGGCACTGAAAACCTGCATGTAGAGGGCAAGATGGATTCAATCAAGCATCCTTGGAGAAAACATGACGTTTTTGCCACCTGCGAGAAAGCTAAAATTTTGGTGTCATTGGACCTTCCAACAGGACAATGATCCCAAGCATACGTCAAAGTCCACCAAGGCTTATTTTCAGATGAAGGAGTTCTAGAGTGGCCATTACTGTCACCTGACTTGAATCCAGTAGAAAAAAAAAAGCAGTTGCAGCATATAAACCCAAGAATCTTACTGAACTAGAGGCCATTGCCCAAGAGGATTGGGCTAAGATTTCTCAAAGACACTGCCAAAAGCTAGAGGCTAAACATTATGTTTGCAGCAGGTCACCAAAGCGAAAGGGCTCTCACTTCTACTAAATACTAAAGATGTTCTTTATCAAGGGCTTGAATAATTTTGATTCTGCAGTAGTCATTAAAAGCAGCTTTTTTTGAGAGAGCATTTGTTATATTAGTTGTGTTGAGCTATTTAAATTGCTCTTGTTTCAACTGATTTATTATAAACAGCTACAAGTTAGTAATTTTATCCAGAACACGCTTATATGCATTAACTCTGAGAATGACAGTGGTGAGAAACAAAGCTGTGCTTTGTTCTTTCATGCTCAAACACAGAGTGACAGTCCAAAACCGAGTAAAGAAAAAAACCCATGTAGAGGCGGTGCACAGAGCGGGATGTGTTTAGTTAATATCCTTTTAAAAGGTCAGACAGTTATTCCTTTTGTGACAGCTTCAGAACATTACCAGGCACTGTAGAAACTCTGTGTAGTATCTCCCTTGTGTGTCAGGTATCCATGATTGTACTTTGACATCATATATATTGTACATATACAATATATTTTTGTCCAGGCATGAATATCAGCCTACCCACTGCCCTCCAAGCAAAATGTTTTGTGTATGATCACAATGCCTTGATAAAAGGCTCAGGCCTCCATTGGCCTTTTTTCCAAGTTCAACCAACCATATTAGTGGTGATAGATTGCTTTGTAAAGTGACTCCTGCTATGCCCCTTCTTTAGCAACAGCATTCCAAACAGCAATATCTCTATTTTTTACTTTCAAATGCATTGGCATATCATAGAACCTTGGTTGGTTCTTCATGCACCATAATTTGTCTCAAGTATAAAAGGGATATATGGGGGAAAAAACTAGGGGTATATTTTAGCTTGAAAACGGGTTATCATTCTTAAGATATTAGACAATTTTAGAGAGCCACCCAAGAAATCAATCAATATCACTGAACATTCTGCAATAATCACTAATGAGGAATGACAGTGTTTCCATTTATTTTGATTGTGCAGGATAACAAAACACAGTTATAAGTAAGTACTCCCTTTATTTCTCTCTATAATACCCTGCCACACTAAGAGTAAGGTCAGGAAAGCGGTGGAGAGGGGGGGTCGGTCTTGATATAGCAATAACTCCCAGCCAAGTACCTGTAATGTGCAAGTGGTGTTGGTGAATGATTGTATGTACAGGCAGATGTCTCTGGTATGCGAGCTGACAACAAATTATCCATTGATTTTTAAAAAATCAGGTGTTCCATTCCCTGAATTTGTATGGGAATGATTGCATTGGGACCCGTGTCACCTTACGGACATACTGTATGGCCTTCTTTATAACATTGCACCAGTGGATAAAAATCTCATCAGCGTACTGTGCTTGATGTCTTTTGTAAATGTTAATCAGTTCACTCCTTCATCCTTCATTCAAATTTATCATTTCAAATATATTATACCACTAGTATAATTCACATTTTTTCCACAGGTTGTTTGCTTTTCAAAAGTTCATCAAATGCGCCTAATATTATTAGTTACACACTGTTGCATGTGTTAATCTCTTTTTGATTTGATATTTGCAATGAATATTCTAAGGAAGAGGCTGTTAGCTGTTACCATCTACCATTTGTAAACTACTGTATGATGGCTTTCCTTGTGGACTGAGCCTTCCAGCTTCTTCAGGAAGTCGTCCAACATATTGTAGATTACATTTCGCTTAAAACCAAATATAGAATGAAGGAGAGATGATCCTGAAGAAAAACCGAAGCAAATGGTAATGTGTTGACAGTATATCCACATTTAGTGTGTTAGTAATGCTTTATGAACTGGTAATGTTTTCTCTCACTGAGGGCTGAAGTGTCAGAGCTATGACTCAGAGAGCTGGAGCAGCACGTCCCTGGACTACGCTGCCATTTTAAAACCTCATCACCACCTTTCCTCCCTTCACACCAAGATGTCTATGTGAGACTAATCTGACCTGCTTATCATGCCAAAAGGATCCTCAAATAATCGTTTCACATTCTTTTTTTTTTTTGAATCGTACATTGGTAAAACAGTAAAAATATGAATATTGATCTTTGCATCATCAGAAACGCCTAGATGTGTGAACTATGACGTATTCAGGATTTAGCACCACATTAGCTGTTCCCAAGAAATAGTCTTCTACTGGAGGTCAAAAAATTGATTTACTAGCTCTTGGTTCCAGTCAGTTGTAGAAGGATTAAAGTAAGAGTTGGTGGTGTGTTAAAGGAAAGCAGTGATGGTGTTGATTTAGCATTAGAATACTTTTAATGCATGCTGATAACACTTAGGTCACATCAACATTCACAGCAAAAAAAAAAGACTGCCATTGTTTTTTTTTCCCATCCCCAATGATGCAGTTAAAATTAAAAAAAATATTTTGCCATTTTAAATTCATCCAAGAAACCCCTGATATGCTCACGGTATCTTATTGGCAACAGAGATGCTCGGCAGTTATTAGAATTTAAAATTGACACCATTCACAATTAGTCAATTAGTATTCTAAGGTCATTTTATTCAGTATAATCTGTGATATAATCTTTTACTTTCATCCATTGAAATGTAAATTGAAAAAAAAAATTTATACTGAGTATGCGGGAGTATGTTCATTGGCTTCCAAAAGTATTTACCCCATGAACTTTCCCACATACTGCAGCATGACAACAGTGCAATGAACTGGACTTACTTTGAATTTGTATCATAAATTTTAAATAATCACAAATCATCCGGTGATATCAAAGTCAGAGGAAAATAACCATTAAATAACCGTCAAAATAAAGCAGTCGTTTCTGGATAGCCCCCAGAGCTCCTACTGTAGAGAACAAATCAAACAAACTGCATCATGAAAACCATGAAATTCTGGGAAACTATCTATCAAGGTTTTGTTATTAAGAAATATATCCTGAACGTTAAACATCTGAAACATCCAACTAAACACCATATAATCCTTTACTACACAACTGTGACTCTATGTCAAATTTGGGGGATACTGTACGTCTATAACATAGTGCCAAGTTGTTGTGCGGATCAGATGGTCGGCTGTGTCGACCCCTTGATGGGAACAGCTGAAAGACCAACAACTTATACAACATAGTGTCTATGTGTATTGGCGCTAAAACCTATGTATTTTATCAGTATATTACAGAGTCATCCCATTGAAAAGATGGCTCCGTGCAAGTGCTCACATTACATATTTATGTTTTCCCAGGCAGAGCCGTTAAACATGTGGTAAGCTGAGCTCATGACAGTGATGATTAAATATACTGTCAGTGTGATTGTGGGAAGAGCTATTTTGACCTGCGTCTCCAAGGCACAGTGATTTCAGGACCGTGTTCTAATCCTGACCTTGTGATGCAGTAAAATGTCACACAGACTGACATTGTGCTATGCCAAGTAAAAACTTGAAGCCTATGGGCTTTGGGCTTCAGAGACTTCAGAAGGTCAGTTAAAAGCAGACTTGCCCTAAAGGACCTTACTAGGAAAATGACATTCATAAATGATCTAGTCAAATCCTCGAGAGTGTCTGGATGCAGCCATAAAATTACAGATACTGTATAATATTCCTTTGTCTCTTTTGTTATATCAGACTGGTTGTTATGCATAACACAAAGCATGGGTTTACTTTGATCTGCCCACATTTATTCTACATCCATTCTTGGGACCAAATATGAAATAAGAGTGCGACTGCTAGTGGTAAATCAAGAACAACCTTTGCGTATTCTCTGTTGAACGGTAGCTTTAGAGCTGAAGAATCAGAATCAGTAAGAATCTAGTGCTGAAGTAAACCTTTCAAACCTTCAAACATATAGTGATATTTATGTATTTACTATGTATAGTAAACTCAGAAATTCACTTCAAGACAGCATATTAATGGTTAATTTCTTGTAACCAGCCTCCCCATTCCTGTCAGGCCCTCTGTTGCTATGTTGCTTTGTTGCTGTATCTAAGCATGAGACAGGTCCGGGTTCCAGGCTCTGTATCAGCGGTGGGCTCTTCCTAAGGCTGCTAAACTTTCCTTAATGTATAATCCTAGACATGGATCAGATTTTTACTTCTGTAAGCAGCACAACAGCTGCATCCCAGCGCAACTCAGCCATGCTTTCAGAATCTGGATAATATCCAGATCACAATTGATTGAGAAAGTGTTTGAGGTTTGATGATTTATTGAGCCAACAATAGATCCAGCTCATGTTACTATCCAAGCAAGTTCGCTTCACTGCCTTCAAAACATGCATGTACAGTACGTAAATAGTTTGTCTAAGCATTGTCCATAGGTATGAATATGATGTTTTATGATTGCCATTCTATCCAGGGTGTAGTCCTGTTTTCTTCCCAGTATTCCCATAATAGGCTCCAGATCCACTGTTCCGCTGACCAGGATAAAATTAACGCAAGATAGAATAATTCAAAATAAAGAGACAGAAGCCTACTTGTTTAACCATGTCGGTTACAAACATATTCATGGAAAAACTGGCACACTGTTTTATAATTGCCTTCCTGTTGAGAAATTGCCTCCATTACATCACTGCTGCCTTGAGACACAAGTGAACAAAACACTGAATGCAGGTTGTTCCAAGCTTCTGAGGTTTTTCCTACTCTTTGGTCATTAAGGAAACACTGAACAGTGGGTATATCGGTTTGTGAAGTAGCTATCCTTGATGTAACATGAGGTAATTCTGACCACAGAATGTTTTGCCATGTTTGTTATTCCACTGTATAAATATCATGGAACTGGATATTTAATGCCAAATACTGTGCAACTGCCGTATCTCAATATCCTACAGTAGCTCACCCCTGCTCCTTATATAATAGGTAAATTAACTGACTGCTGTGCCAGACGGTCTGTAGTAGCTCACCCCTGCTCCTTATATAATAGGTAAATTAACTGACTGCTGTGCCAGACGGTCTGTAAGTGCAAGTGCTGAGGAGTGTTTGAGTTTACAAGGCAAATCTGAGGGAAGGATTATTTGGATTATTTTACTACCCTGGACCTTTCGTTATATCTGTGTGCAAAACTGAGTCAGCAGGCAGCCTTTCCTCCTACTTACCCAACAGTGCACGATACTTGACATTAGCATTAGAAGTACCGTGATGTATTATCTTGCACATTCATTCCCTTTTATAGCAGTACAGACGTCTGTAAAAACACAGCTGGGACAAAAGGCTTCCTTCATTAGAAGTGAAATACAATGTTTCTTAATTTCATGAAAAGAAATCATTAATTCACCGGCATCCCCTTTCAGTAGTAGAAAGCTGCCAGTGAAAGAATGTCATATTTATAGTAAGCCAGACATCCTCGATTGTAGTTTTGGGCTTTCTAGGGGATTTTAGCTAAAAACATTATCCCATCTGCTCCCTTTGGAAAAGAGTCTGACCAAAGACTACACTGATATCTCCATACTTCAGTCCTGTACTGTAGATTTAGATTTCGTATGAAACTTAAAGATTTAGGACACTGACTCCAAAGCACACAGAATGATTTGGGTTTATTTTTTGTTGTGGCACGAATTTAACATACCCAGACAATGTGGAAGATAATGTTTCCACAAACCACCCGTCTCTTAATATAGAAAAAAAAAAACATGTACTTGAGTGTAAGTAATGCATAAAAAGGTTCTTCTAACAAGTACTAATTTATACCCAAAGTATATAAATTAGGTATAAATTAACACACACAAGCAAAAGAGACAAAGATAAACCCAAGCCTTAGTTAACAGTAGCATCAAGCATTTATTATTATTATTATTATTATTATTATTATTATTATGAAAATATAAAACTTTCAAAATGATGATTTAATCCTTAATTAGGCTACTGCACATCCACTGCTAAACAAAGCTTTGGTTTATCAATATTTGTGGTTATACAGTATAGTCATAATTCCTTCAGTAGGAACAAGCATAACACTCTCACCAGTGACAAACCAGGTGACAAATAAATGTAAAAGTATAGCGGGTAAAAAAAAAATCACAGCCAGCTTAAAAGAAACCTGTTCTTAGTGTGAAACAGAAAGTATATTTTATACTAATAAAAAAAAACCATAATAGAGTTACAAATAATACTGTTCTTATATACCCGCACAACTCTTTAGGACTCATGCTATTACAGAAGTGACTTACTGGATGTACCCTGGCTTCACTCACTTGCTCATTTTTCTTACTCCCTCCATTACAGCTATGTGGACCATGAGTAAGGGTCCCAAAATACATTTGTTATGTAGCGTGCTGTTAGACACTAAAACAGTGACCACTAGGCTGACACTGTTGCTTATAAAAAAAAACTTAACTTTATATCTCACTCTCTCTTTACTCGCACATTCCTGAACCATGGAACGATCCTAATGTTAGAAGTGCAGATAGGCTGGATTTCTGAATGCCATGCTAATGTTATTTATGGATTAACGTAATTAAGAAGGACAGGAAGTATAGTCTGGAACATCTGGTGCTCATTCTGACAACAATTAAATCTCATTATAAAATCACAAAAATTTTTGATCAAAATATAATCCAGCTCCCGTTTTAATGAACTAGATTCCAGCAGTGTTTGATTATTTCTTTCAAAGGTACCTCATTTTAATCGGCATTTATTTAAAAAGTTTAGTGGGTATCTTATGCTAAATCAGAATAGTCAAAGTTTTATGTCTTCTTGCATCATAAAGAGAAAATGTATTTGAACAATCTGATTTAAAATAAATTTTGTTTACTTTAATTTAATATTGACTACTATATATAATTCAATGCATTTTATTATATGCCATTCCAGGGCAAGACCTACAGTCATGTTCAAAAGTTAATACTCCCTCATTTAATTCTATGTGTTTTAGGGGTCTTGATATCAGGCAAATACAACCTCAGATGAAAGAAAAACTTTTTGAAACATACAACTTTTTAAACTTTATCATTATTTATTTAACAAAAATGAAGTCAATAAGAGAAATAAAACCATGTGAGCAATACTAAGTACCTCATGTTTCAATAGCTTATAGATCCATCTTTAGCAACAATTATTTGAAAGAATCGGTTCCTCTGTGACTTTGACTTAGCCATTCCAAAACATTAATTCTTTAATTTTTCAGCCACTCTGATGTAGATTTATTGGTGTGCTTTGGATAATTGTCCTGTTGCATGACCGAAGCTTTAGCTGTCTGAAGATGACCTCACATTTGCCTCTAGAATACTCTGATATATAGAGGAGTTCATAGTCAACTCAACGACTGCAAGATGCCTATAGCTGCAAAACAAGTCCAAATCAGAAACCCCATACACCACCATACTTGACAGTGGATATATGGTGGGTATCCTGCTGAAACGCTGTTTTGTTTTTCATCAAAAAAGGCACTGGGCATTAAGGCCAAACAACTCCAATTTGGTCTCATCTGCCCATAGAACATTGTTTTAGTCAGATGCACTTTTGCAAAACTCAGGTGTGCTTCCTAGACAGAAGAGGCGTTCTCCTGGCAACTCTAACTTCTAACTGTGCTGCCATGGACAATAAAATTCAGCATGCTCAGTTAGGCCTTTAGGATCTGAGATCTTTCTGAGAGATTTTATTTGTCTGAGGAATTGTGTGAAACTTGAGGTGAATGTGCTGGGTTGTCCAATTCTTGGAAGATTGGCAACTGTCTTGAATGTTTATCACTTTTTTCCACTGTAGAATGTTGGACTCCAAACTGTCTGTAAAGGGTTATAAAATCATTTTTGAAATTTTGATAAAATTTTCAACATTCCACAGTGTATGCATGTTGATGCATTCTGATGTGCAGCAACAATTACTTCTCTAAGACCACTGATTACTGTATGCCGTTCGCCACCTCTCCTTGTGTTAACACACACCTGAACGCTCCAGACCTGAATAACCTTTTTATAGAGGTCTGCACAACTGTTGATGATCAATGAATCAAGGACCTATTCAATCCTGTGGAAGCAGTAATGGGGTTCCTAGCCAAAAATGTAAAAGTAAAAATGCTTTTTTACTTTTTAGTTTAATTTTTGTTAAACAAATAATGGCATGGAAAAAAAGTTATATGATGTTATTCCTCTGAGGTTTTATTTGCCTAATAATAAGACCATATGATCAGATGATTTTTATTATACTTCTACACACAAAAACATAGTGGGTACTTTTGGACATACCTGGATATTTACTGACTCATTCCTTGAAGCTTACACAGCAAAAATAAAGAAGAAATGGCACAGTGATAAAATAATCTGATTGCATAGAAAGCAAGCCTTTAAATCCTTGATAAGTGCTGTTGTCTAAATCTGTTGTAAAAACAATGACAGTAACAAACAATTCATCATACCTGGTTACATAATAGGCATTTTTATTTGGATCTCAGTTTTTGGTGTTTTTATATCTGGATCTCTCTTAGTCCTCCTGCGGGCTTTCAAGATAAACTGTAGCGATTTTTTTCTCCTGGTAGACCTTTAATGAAGGGTCAGTCTGTAGAAACTCTTGCACATTGGCTCCATTACCTTGCTGATCCTGAGAACCTATGCCTTCTATGCCTGGTGCAGATGCGCTGTTGTTAATATCCATTTGAAATGTGAAAGACCTCTCATTAGGCCCCAGCCTGATGAACTTCTCTGTCTTGCTAATTTCATTATCTGAGCGCAAGACTTCAGTTTCCTGAAGGCTGGTCATCCAAGGCATTTCCCCTTTCTGGAGCTCTTCTGTGGAGAGTCTGATGGTATACTCATCATCAACTCCAGCACAGTGTGCCTGGTGGAAGTCAGAGCTGGGAGACCGCAGCGCTGCCATCACCTGTTCCTTTAACAAGTCATCTCCCTCATTTTGCAGCAGTCCAGAATCCTCCAGACTCTGGGAAATATTAACCTCTGCCACAAAGGTCATTGTTCCATCATCTGGGGATTGTTGCACCTTCTGGATGTTAACAGACAGGTTCTCAGAACCCTGACCAGCTTTGGTGAAAGAAACAAGTTCTTCTTTTAGAGCTCCAGATACGGTGCCCCCTATCTGCTCCAGTGCTTCCTTTAATTGTTCTCTGGGGTCCAGTGACTCTTCTTGTAGGATTTCCAGCACTGACTCCTGCATACTGGGAGAAACGTGCACCTCCTCTTCAAAAAAACACTCTGAAATTTCTGGAGTGTCTCTTTTGACATATTCAGGTAACTCCCTGTTATATTCCCCTTCATCAGAGTACCTCCTTTTTATAGGCAGACTTTCTTCCTGGAAGTATCTCTCATCTGAAAGATCTTCCACCACTCCATAATGTCCATACGACATAAATCCTCCACCCTCCTCTGATTCAGACATGTTGTCTTCAGGGGTGGAAACAAAGTATTCTTGTGTTTCTTGGCCCTGAGAATAGTATGGGAGGCTCTCATCTCTTGTAACTTCCTGCACCTGCACAAATCCACTCTTGACATACTCTGAGGTTTTCCCAGACTCCTCAGTGCTTTCATTTTCTTTAGCTGGTTGAGGTTCATTGTCTGGTTCTTCAATGTGAAAGAACATGGATGAAGGTTGAAAGTACGGCTTGGACTTAACCTCTACTGTGTCTTCAACTTCAGCTTTCCCTTCATCACTATGAGATTCCAGTGGTGCCTCCATTATCTCCACTTTAATGGACTTGTTTTCTAAACTTTCACCTTCAAGACCAAGATGCAAAAGGTTCTGAATCATGCTTCCTGTTGGGGTTCCTTCAATGTCCTCCAGAGATACTTTGTGTACCCCCTTATTAAGAAGTTCCTCAAGAGCAGAGCTGTCTGTCAAATCCAGATCCTCTTCCACTTTTGACTGCAGAACTATCTGAGTCTTGGTGCTTCCATCCTTTTGCTCTGTTTTCTCTACATGATATGTGATCTTTGAGTCAGCAGATGAACTGAGCTTGGTATCGAAACCAGCAGGTTTTATGACGTTCTCAATAATTTCTTCCATGGACACACAGTCCAAAACTTTTTCCTCACCTGCATATACCTTTGGTCCCACATTTCCAGAATCATTCAAATCTTTCTCATCTTCTTTTCGTTTGGATTCATTATGCTGGATAAACTGTGTTGCATCTGATTGTATTGTTACATTGACATACTCTGCTTCGGTCCTCTCATCTTTTATTTTATCTTCCTTATCCTCAGATTTCTGCTGGGTTTCTGCTTTTTTGTTCAGGCTCATCATAGGTGGTGTCACAACTTTCACTGATTTTATTTCTACTGTTGATGAGGCAGTGGGAAAGCCTTTGTTTTTCATTTCTGCCTGGAAAAGATCACTTTGTGGGCTTTTAGACACACCTTTGATGATTACCCTCTGTTCTTCCATCACATCTTTGCTAGTCTTACTAGTAGAGACTTTGGGTTTGGCTGCACTTGTTGGACCTGAAGCCTGTTTTGCTTTGGTGAAAGCAAGCATGTCTCTTCTTGCAGCAGGACTCTGTTGGGCATGGTTTGAAACAGCGATAGGCAAAATCCTGGATGATTTGTTGAAATCAACCTGTCTGGATACTGTAGAGGTTCTTGTGCTTGAAACAGGTTTTATATTCCAGACATCATGGATTAAATTCCTTCTAACTTCTTGTCGGCTTGCTGTCATGGGAGAGGCTCTTGGAGTATAAGGATGGGTGGGCAATTTGATATCTGTCAATTTGTAAATGCAAGGTTTTACTATCCCAAAATTATGCTTCAGTGTTATTCGGTGATGTATTTAACAATCCTGAATACTGAACATTACAGACAGTAAATCAGAACAGCAAAATCAACAAACAAACAAACAAACAAATAAATAATCAAGCATACCTATTATTCTCTCTCTTGAATATTGGTCAGTCCTCTTCTGAGCATGTGTACCTTCACCTTCTAGCAGTGCCCTGAGGACGCATAAAATCAAGGGTTAGGTATTTTCCTTAAAAAAAAAAACAACAAAAAACATATGGGTTATTTCTGTCACCTGTCCTTAGTATGCTGACCACCTTGCTCCGTCATCCTGAAGCAAAACCTCTAAAGTGAAAGGAAGACAATACACACAGGGACCTTCTCCCACTGATACAAAATGTACTTGAATATGTAGTTACAGATTGCTCTTCACCATACCCAGTTATTTTCCTTTTTTTTTTTTTTTTAAACCTACCTTAAAGCTGCTAGAATAACCCTTTGTGGAAATATAGTTCAGTATAGTCCCAGCGGATGATCCCCCCCTTGGGATCTGCTCAATGACCAAACTAAAAATAACAACCACAACATGCTCTGTTTCCATTATGGTTTAGAATGTGAAGCTGTGACAGACACAGAGGAAGACTTGTTTGCATTCTTTACTACACTGCCACAGAAGAAGTTATAAGTATTCCAAGGTAATACAAGCCAGATATTTTAGAAATTTAGAAAGTACGCCGGCAAAAAAATTTACATTTTAGCACAATCATGGCAAGAAGAAAACAAAAAACAAAAACTAAAAAAATTCTAAGCTTACGGAAATGGCAAACACCAGCGAAGCAGGGTTGTGGTGGTAGGGAGAACAGCTCACTGGAGCTTTCTATAAAAGGTCTGGTAGTCTCTTTGTGTACATGACTGGGAGGTGAGTAGAGATGCCTGTCTGAATCCCAGTTATATTTCAAACCTGAATATATATTTGTTCAACTACACTACCAATCAAATTCTGGACACACCTTCTAATTCTATGGTCTATCCTGATTTTTTTGTTTTGTTTTGTTTGTTTTTGTTTTTTGGTGATTTTGGGGGCTGGTAACTCTAAATGAACTTCTCCTCTGTAGCAGAGTAAGTTCTGGTCTTTCTTACCTGGGATGGTCATACTGTATGAGAACCAGTTTCATCATGGTGCTTAAGGGGTTTTGCACTTGACAATACTGTTATTGCAAGAACTAAAAATAACTAAACTAAAAATATACTCCGAGAGCTAAATGTGGACAAAGTATGTTTGGCTATCAGTATCAGTACGGTGTTAGGCATTTTGTTAAAATTGAAAAGCTATACTGTTATATTTGACTTAAAGAATTAAATAACTTGTTTCCAGCTAAAACACACTAATCACTGCAGGATTTATCCAATGGAAGGATCTTAGCTATTGGTTTAGTTAAATCCAGGTGGTGACTTTTCTTGGCAGGGCAGTGTAGTTGAATACTATCATTTGCTGCATGACTTTAAAAATGGGTGCAAAGGTGCTCCTTGTTCATTTTCTTTTTCTTCTTGGACCCTCAATGCATACATTACTGCAAGGTGTGCGGGAGGAAGGATATTCACAGCCAAGTTGCCACCATTATGATAACATTGAGTGCTTTGTTATGCAAGTTCAGTGACATGTTCAGTGACATAATGATGACATACACTTACTGTGTAAATTAAACAAACTGTGATATACGGTTGTAGTTATGACAATGCCAAAATATATATATTATTGAACATTAGGGCAAAGGCAATAATTTCAATAAAAACCACAGTTTTTTTTAAATACTTAAACAAGATGTGGCTTCTGTTTAGTTTAAAAGAAAAACCTGCACATAAACCAGAAGAACTAGCTGGATAAGACTGGACACCTTGCAATACACATTACTAGTTGGAATGTTTTTTAAGAGTATGAATAACTATGGATGGTAATCTCAAAAGACTTTATACCTGTATGCTGCCACTTCCATGCCAAGTCCCATTTTGACCTGTAGGAGTTCATGATGATCCTTCAGCTTTTCTGTCACGGCATTAGCCAGAAACATACGCTCTTGTTCCAGTTCTTCAACGATTATCTGCAGAAGAGAAATGTTAGTTAATTATTCTAGCCATATAATTAAGCAGCCTTGCTTCTGGACTATACCTTATGCTACAACAATGCAGGTGAAACCTGAAGTGATTAGTGAATGTATTGGTACTGATATGATGGATTGTTATTGTTGTGCTGTTCTATGTAACATAAGATAATATTCTTTTAATGGATTATCACAGGTTATCAAAACATTGCTAACAGATATTTCATGTATTTCCTCTTGCGGTAATACACCTGCTATGGGTCTTTTCCAACAACTTACTACATTACACTGCCAATGGTCCATTTAAAGCCTGATGCCTGGTAACTGGCTCATAGCCACTTGCCTAAAGTAGGTCACTAAATGATTAGTCAAGCACATCGAGTCCATAAAATGCCATAGTAACCTTTAAATCCTCTCCTGTTGTGCTCGTTGTCAAAGCAGTCTGAATTCACACCACTATAATTATCTTACCGGGATGAGTACACTCTGAAGGGTTTCTTGTCCCTCTACAAGATACCTTTAACATTCTTACGCCAGAGGGGCGCTAAATATTTGATGTAAACAAATGTATCGGATTACCATATTTAGAAACATTTTTGGAGTGTCCATTTAATAGATGCTCTGCAATATGAATAGTAAACTCAGTGATTCAGGTGGACAACAAACACGACTCTTTTTGTTCCAGCAAAAAAATCTACTTATTTTTAAGAGCAATCTTAAGACAAACATTTAGGTCTGATACAAGGTGTGCAGAGATCAACATGGACCTAAGTTTTTTTTTTTTAACATGCATCTGTAAGATTATATATGGGTATATAGATATAAACTATATGGACAGAAGTATTTGGCGAAACCTGTTAATTATTGAATCCAGGTGTTTCAATCAGGCCCAGTGAAGGGCAATCCTAATGCTTCAGCATACCAAGACATTGTGCAAAATACTATGCTTCCAACAATGTGACAGCAGTTTGGGGAAGGCCTTTTTCTACTCCAACATGACTGTGCCCCAGTGCACACAAAGCAACAACTATAAAGGCCCGATGTGGAAGAACAAATTCCCACAGAAACACTCCAAAATCTTGAGGACAGCCTTGTGTGGGAGATATTATAGCTGAAAAAGTGGGTAATGAAGTACATGTATTTGGATACAATGCCATTGCAGGTTTAGTCAAACACTTATAGTCCATATAGTGTACTATAGTTTAATTTTAAACCAGCTCAGAGGGGTTATGTATTTTTAATCACTGCACTAAGAGGATTGTATAAATTAGTCTCAGAGCTGGGGGAATGTGAAGGCCAGCTGCTAATTTTAGCCTTCAGTGCTGTTTTTTTAAATGATTTTTTTAAGGGTGTGGTTGTTTATCTACTGGGTGGGCGTGGTCATATCAATCCCAGACACATAATATCTGCACTACTATTAATAATAATAATAATAATAATAATAATAATAATATTCACATACCTGATACTGAGTGACATCTTGTCTAAACTTTTCCTGCATGCACATAAGATGCTCCTCGAGCTCCAGCTGCATCTGAGAGTGTTTCTCCATTTCTGCTCGCAGCTTGTTCAGCTCTTTTGCATACTCGACCTTTTCTCTTCTAATCCCTTCGAGCTTCGACTGATCTGCTTTTATCGCCTCTTCCATCTCCTCAACCTGCTGTCGATACATCTCGAATGTCTCCTTCCAGCTTTCAGACAGGCTGAGCGCATAGTCCTGGACTTCCTCCGAAGTAAACGCTGGTGGCCCGTGATGAGTCCGAGCGACTGCAGGTAAGACCCGGGTGTGCACTTGGTTCCTGATGTGCGCGACCTCGGTCCTGTGAGCATCATGCAAAAGCGCGCATTCATCCTGCAGCTGGAGCAGCCGCTCCTCTAACGCGCTGTTGGTCTGGACCGCATGCTGGAGCTGCTTCTCACAACCTTTCAGCTCGCCATCCAGACCTTTGCTCAGTGAGGACTCGTCGCTGCGCATGGCCTGGATCTGCTGGAGTTCTCTGCGCAGCTTCTCCCGCTCCATCTCCGCCCTGCACTTTTCGAAAGAGAGCTGTTCCACCAGCCTTCTCATCTCTCTCAGCTCGGCCAGGCGCGTGCTTTCCCATTCTTCACACCTGTTGTGCCTGATCGTGTTGATTTCCGCTATCAGGCGAGCGTTTTCTTGCTCCAGCTGCTTAGCTCTGGTCAGGTACTGCCCGAGCCTCTGGTTCAGCTCCTGCAGCTGAAGCTTTTCGCCCTCGAAAGACCTCTTGAACTGAAACATGTTCTTGGTAAGATTGTGAATTGAAATAAAATAAAATAAAAAGCGGAGTGAAGAGTTAGGAAAGGTACGACGCCTTCCTGTGTGTGTGTGTGTGTGTGCGGGACGCGCTGTGGTGCTGCGCGCTTAAAGCTGACTTTTTAGGCGCAGAAGGGAGGCGCGCGCTGATGATCCACTCCTCAACCCCAACACACAGATGGAAGGAGAAGCCCAGTGATGGGATCTGGCTCTCCCACGTGGACACAACTGGACAGTGCAGAACTGTTCTGACGTCAGTTATGCAACCTTACGAGGTAGTGGGCAGGACGACCCACTTTATAGACAGATTCGAACTATTTGATTCACTACTGAGTGACTCCAGATTATTTTCTCACATTTACTGGTGCATAGACTACATTCGACGCACAGATGCGAACACAAATTCTGAATACTAAATGTATAAAGGGTGTTAATTTAGGTGAGCAAAATCATTTGAGTGCTTTTACATTTTTTTCGGTGAGTAAGTTCAGTAGGAGACCTTCTTATGGGCTTTGTGTGTCATTTAAATGAATACCATTTGCATTAATACGAGTTATATTCTGTTTGGTTGATTGTCATTTAGACAGCTGAACCACTTCATTATTAATTAGATCACTTCTCAGAACAGGAGTGGCAAAACACATCAAAGAACCAAATTCGTATCTGTTTGATGCAATGAATCCCTCAGATAGAGCGAGCTGTTCAGGAGTCGGTGAAAACGACTCTGAAGAATCGAGTTACGAACTCAGCTTCATTGATTCGGACAAGTTGTACATGCTGTAACAAACAGAAGCGCAAATTAAACATTACATTTCGAGTGAGTTTAGTTCAGGATGACAGATCTTGAATTCGAAAATCTCAGAAATCATGCTTAGGCTATTGGGAAGCAAGCTTTGTATTTACTTCTAAAACTTTACGAAGGAGATGGACTCTTGTAAGCCGGAGCTGGTTGTAGTAACAGGTGTGTGTAAAGGATTAGTTACTGTATTATATTTGCTCTTGGTTTGAGTGTGTGTGTGTGTGTGTGTGTGTGTAATGTATCCCATATATACAGTATATACTTTCTAACTCCATGGTCGTTCCTGATTTTTCAAAATTCTTTCTACAT